>APFE031028695.1:0-24366 GCA_000404065.3 Pinus taeda | reverse complement strand
TCTTGATCCTGCTGCAACTCATTCGTCTGTTTGCGAAGCTTCATGTTATTCCCTTAATTGTTGCTTCGACACATGCTACTCCTTCTTCATTCAATTCTCTGTGTTTGCGTGACCTTCATGTCGCGCCGTCACCTCATAGCCTGAGTCTCCAAAGTTTCTTTCATTATAAGTGGATCTAATTGATCTTGCAACTTTGTTCCACTTCTGTGTTGTTAACAACCTTCCTCTTGCATTCGATGCGTCCACTACATTCGATATGCTGCCTTCAACTGATGTTCATGATGCTGCTCATTGTGATGCTGCTGCTTGATGTCCATGTCTACGAACAACTTGATGTCTTCATGAATAGGCAAGCTCAAAAACACTTGATCGACTGAATCTCTAGGCGTGCTCTGAATGATGTCTTCGACTCTGCTCTCTTGGAAACCATTGTACTTGCACTACTAAGAGGCAGATGAGCACCTGCACTACCTGGGGACATGGCAACACTCATGGCAAGTAATTTGTCAGTAAAAAACCAAAATGAACCTTGAGAACTAACTTGCAACATACCTGTGTGACTGATCATGAAGGTTGCATAATTTCGGCCGAGAGTTCGGGAGACCAACTACCAAGACTGCACAAGGCATAGTATTGGTTGCTGGGAGACTGACTGATTGCTGGAACTACATAATGCATAGTCTAGACTGGCTGTTGACTGCTAGGATTGTGACATGCACAATTCTAGCTGGGAAGGACTGCTAGCCTAGGGACATATTTGCGCAATTTTGTTGGGCCAAGCAACCACTGTCCTCTAGAAATGCGCAAAACAGTCCTGGAGGCTAGTGTTGGGCAGGAATGTGCACATCTGGAGAGGAAGGTGAGCCTTCCTTCCCCAGATTGTGCAATGCATGCTTCGTGAAGGCAGATTCCAAGTCGAGGTTGGCCCAGCTTACTGACGGGTGAATGAAAGTGAATGTGAGTGTGAATGCATGTTGATATTGAGTGTAAGCATAAGTTAATGATCATGCATGCAAATGGTGAATGACAGATTCAGCAAATGGAACAACATGCATGGGGGTAAGGCGAGTCGCCAAATCGGTGACCATTCGTGAAAAACAGTTTCATGCATGCGAAAATAGTGAGATGTTGACGAAAACTGAAACGATGTTAGGGCAAGCTAATATACATGTAAATGATAGCAAGCGCTCAAAGAAATCAAGAAAACATTACTCATACAAGCGAAAATACAAAAAGTGACATAAATGCAACAGAAGGGATGGGAAGTGGGCCTACCCCAAAACCACTGATTTGAATGTGCTGATTGCTCCTAGATATGATGTGGGATGTCAGAGTTACAAGGTCAATGTGAGGAATGAGATTTGCAGTGTCTGGTTGATGAGTTTTGATAACATCATGGTTGTGATGCGCATGCCATAAATCTAGGAGAAGGACACTTGGTGGGAGGTTTCTGAATTGCTCCTTGCATGTAACCTCCAACTACTAAACATAGACCCCTTAGACAAGGGATGCCTTTGCATGCTACCTTAGGAGAAGCATCCTATTCATGCAAGCCTGTTTTGCTCGGTCCCGGAGGGAACCGATCAACTTAGTTGCACATGCAAGAGGTTGTTTGACTACTTGAAGGAAATGCACTTTTTTGGCTGGGAGCTGGGCTGACTTCCGAGGAGATTTGCACAGTTTCTTGGTAGAGAAGTTGATTGCTGCCCAAATTTGCACAAATTCTGGGCTGAGAAGCCCTGCTGGGGAAATTTGCACAAATCCTGCAGGTAGTGTTGACTGGCAGGATTGCGCAATCCTGGAGCCCAGCAGGCTGCCAGAAAGGATTGCACAATTTTTGGAGTGAAGGCTGGTTGCCCTCTAGAAATGCGCAATTTTCGAGGGGGAGTTGCTCAGCCTGCAGCTGGACCAAGTCCAGGTGAGCAGCTTGTGAAGGGAAAGGATCAAACTGTGATCAACAGGCTGCCTTTGTGCAAGAAAGACACTGAAGCTTGAGGACTTGACAAAGCAAGACAAGGTGCTGTGTAAGGTTGGTAGGGAGGCTCCAAAACAGGCTAAGGAAAAATTTTGGAGGGTGTTGTAGTTGCTACAACACTTGGTGACACACTGGGAGAACTCTAGCTCTCTAAATGGACCTTGTTTGTGAAAAGCAAGTCTAACACTTCTGGAAGTATTGTTTAGTTCCCACCTCATCTTGGTTTCACACTAACTTGATTGTAAGATGTAGCATCTGCCAAACTCTTGGTCGATTAACACACATTCCAAGCCAAGGCAAACACAATTGTTTTGACTGGGGTTGAGGGGTATATAGGTGCACAAGCAGTATAGTTGTTGGAGTCTAAGTTTCACCTGTGGTGTTGCTCCACTGCTAGCAGGCCTTGACAGTACCCCGATGGAGTCACATAAGAACACAAGCATGGCTCCGCTACCAGCGAGCCTCGTCAGTACCCCGCCAGGGTTACTTGCATCACCTCCCTGCACAAGAATCCTTTCTCTTCTTTCGCCTTATTCATTTTTCATTTTCATTGTGCATAACACTTATTCATTTAAGAGGCAAAAGATTGATACTGGCTTATTGAGAGCAGAAGAGGTTGTTCCAGTAGAGAATTAGTTTATTCTATCTTTGACATGCCTGTTAAGGTTTTCCCCCCTCACCTTACTCTACTAGACTGAGCTGACAAGGGTTATCCCAAAAACAATCGACTAGAAAACGTGACACTAGTTAGAGCGCAAGTGTTGTGTTTTCACCAAGGTTCACTTCGAACAGTACGTGTTTTCCTTTGACGTATCATGGACTAAAATTAACAAGGTCATCATACAGAGGCAGGATGACAGATAACCAAGTAGTGATAGTTGTACATGCCCTCTTATACTTTACCTAGCTCGTTTCATGAGTCATACATGGCTTCATGCAAAACTAACCTACGAACGAAACAAGCGAACTAACAAGCAACAAAATAGAGCAAGAGCAGAAGAATAAACGAAAGTGAAACAAGTAAACAAACAAGCAAGCAAACAAACAAGTGAACAAAGCATATAAGCAAACAAGCATGCAAGAAAACATGCATGCAAGAAAACAACTGAAAGAAAACACTACTCCTACTCCTACACTAACAGTGCATGGGCCTGATCACGTGAAGTGATACTTCCAATGCCACCACCGATGCATTGGTAGACCCATGTCGGTGAAGGTTTGGTCCGCGAGCAACCCAGTTGTGCAAACCAACAACCAAGAAAGATATAACAATGAAAACAACCATACTTTGTGTTCCAAAGTGCCCACGAGACATAGGTGAGTACAAGTGCATGATGGGCAGTCCATGGACTTATCATGGTGCTATGTGACACTAAGTGAAACTTTAAAGCACAAGTTGTGTGACACTACGTGCAACTTTAAAGGACAAGCACACTCTTGACTATGACATGTGAGCAAACAAAAGCAACAACGATAACTTGCGTCGTGCATGAGTGATTTCAATGTAAGACTCCTCCAATGCGTGAGCAATGGGATCATGTAGTTTTAGTGGAGGGGGTAAAATATGAGTGTTAGATTGGTCTTGAGTTCATCCAAATGAGTGATGAGGAGCCTTGAGTGTTTGAGCAATTTCCTGATCGGAAGTGAATCCAACCTCCTGACAACGAGGGCCTGACATAACCATCAGCTGGGGTTGAAGTGCCTCGATAGATTGTGGGGTTTCGACTTCGTTGACAGATGGGTTTTCATAGACCATTGGCTTAGACAGATTAACAACGAGTGAATCAACATCATGATTGGATGATGAGGTGAAGAGATCACGACAATCAAGATCATAAAATTCTGGATGTCGGTCGACATCCTCATAATTTGATGAATCACACAGAGGGGTAGATGAGAAGGAAGGATGTTCACCCTCTGCTTTTCCGGAAAGAGAAAATGAAAGATCAAGTGGATTTTCAATGAATGGTTGGTCCTCTCCGTTGTTAGATGATGGGCTAACATACGGTGTGTCCTGCGGAAGACCAACAATGGGTGCATCCGTGGATGAAGACACACAAGAAAAATCATGGATGGATGGTTCACCAATGATGTTAGGAAAGAATGGAGGGGGCTCGGATGGAAGGGAGTCATCCTTCACCGAGTGTTGATGTTGAAGCTCCCATTCATACTCTTCATGAATGACAACACATGTTGGTTGTGCAACACCATGTTAGGGTCCCACCCTAACCCCCTTATTTATGTAGAGGGATCACGTCATAATAAAGAGTCAATAAAGCCCATATTAATAGTTGTAAGTGGTTAACCCGCTATTAATGACGGGACCACAGTTAGTTGCAAATGGGCCTAGTATTAGATAGATGGTATTAATAAAACCCATGGTATTGATCCATGGTATTACATTTATGAGTCATATATAAAGGATAGAGACTCCCTGCAAGGAGCGTCGTGTCTTATTTCTGAATCGAGCTTTGCTCTATTGGAGGTTTCCCCCTCGAGGAGGCCAGTGAACATTGCTTTCTAAATAATAAAATATTTGCTATTGACTCTCACTATTCTATGTTCTGGGTATTTTTCTTCACATATTCTGTTTTTGGGTATCTTTTGCAGGTTAAGAGCATAACAAGTGGTATCAGAGCACTTTCCAGGGCCGGTGGGATTTCCATTTCTTAGCAATTTTTTTTTTGGCTAGAGACGTGTTCTGGCGTATTTAAACCACGGGATCTGTCTTTGAGCGCATAAACCTGCGGATTTGGGGAGGCATGCACGCAGGAAATACAAGAGGTGGTCACACTTTTTGGACTCCCTTGTAACCCTTGTGGGTACCCCTTCGAGTAGTAGCGCATTAGACAAAACTGCGTACGGACTGTCTTCCACGTACCTTCTAGGTATATCAGAAGCCCCCTTGCTCCTCTGCAACCTAGCCATAGATAAGCCGTTGGTTGTCTTGCTGCTACAGTACATCGAGAACAACACTCGGAGAGATTACTCGCCCGTACGATAGGGTAGTCGGGTTGTACGACTAAGGGTACGGTTGATCCTCCTTAGTTAGAGCCCTGAAACATTGGGCCGAGTACTATTGTTAGACCCTTATGTATATTGAGATCTGTAGCACCTGACACTCCTTGAGACCATAGTTCCCTTTTCTATCTTGGGATCATGCATCATCTCTGCCAGATCCGCTCGTGCAAAAGGGTGCAGCAGCAGCAGACAACAGTCCAATCTATTAGATCCATCAGATCTGCAGCAACAATCTGTTCCGTTGCTCAAAGCTATCCGATCCGCCATTCAGATCTCTCAGGTCCACCTGATCTGAGTAGTTGTGTGGGGTTCCTATACCGGAGCATGATTTTAGCAGGACTTTTGACAGCAATGACATTTTGAGGATTCGACGACTGTAGTATTGCTAAGGAAGGAGTAAAACTCCGTTAGGAGTTTTCAAAAAAAAAAAAGTTTGAGATCTCCCGGAGCACTTATTGGTGATCTAGCCCATCAAAATTAGGATGACGAGCTGAGCATGGTGGTACCATTCAAGTCTTAGTGAATTTTTTTTTTGGCGGTCCCAAATTTCAAGAGCATCAGGTCGGTGCATGGTAGCAACTAGATCTCAAGCTATGGCCAATGAGAGGATGGACAAACTTGAACAAACCTTGCAATCCCTCCAAACTCAGCTTGACAGTTTAACAATATTAATCCCGAGTGTAATCCTGAAGGGTAAGGAGGAAGCCCATGAGGAGGCGTATATTGGCAATGGACACAGTGAGGGTGAGTCTAGCCATTCTCCTCACCTCTAGGGCCCCCAAAAACAACAATCCCGTCCGAGACCTCCCGAGTTGGATATGCATAAATTTGATGGTTCTCACCCGGCGGCATGGATAGCACAAATGGAGCAGTATTTCAATCTGAATAACATCCTAGATAACAAGACTTAGCTTATGGTGGGGAGCATGTACTTGGACAATGAAAGGTGGCAATGGTGGGAATGGAATCAACGTTGTAATGCACCTTTTTTGACTTGGGACAAATTCAAAAAAGCTCTTACAGACCGCATTGACCAGGAATCTTCTTTTTTGGGTCGTCTTACTAAGCTCCGATAGACTGGCACAGTGGATGAATATATTATAGTCTTTGAAGCCTTAGCCTTCCGCACTAGGGGTCTCTCAGATGTGTTCTACACGGAATGTTTTATCAGCGGTCTTAAAGAGGTCATAAAAGCCCACGTCCAACTGCACCACCCTCCCACATGGATTGAGGCTTGCAAGGTAGCTCGTAACGTGGAATGTGCGTTAGAAGCCCTGTCCACTCGCCCAAATTTCATCACTAAGGGTCGCCCCCCACAGGCTCATAGCACGACTCAAACACTTAAGGTTCAAAAGGTGTCACCTGTAGAAATGGCCGAAAGAAGAAAGCAAGGATTATGTTACTACTGTGATGAAAAATACTCCCCAGGTCACAAATGCAAGCAACCCAAATTTTTTCAAATTGATGCCACTGATTACAGCTCATCGGAGGAAGATCTACCACTTGAGGAACCTGAGGCGGTAGAAGAGGACAACCAAAAGGACAATGTCCCTAACGAACCAGTTATTTCACTGCATGCTTTGGCAGGGATTTCTTCACCTCAAACTCTCAAAATCAGAGGTTTTACTAAACATCACCCAGTAGTAGTCCTGATTGATAGTGGAAGTACACATAATTTCATCCATCAAAAAGTCGCGGAAGTAGTGCATTGTTTGTACGAGCAGTTTCTAACTTCCAAGTCCAAATTGCAGATGGAGACACAATGAAATGTGAAGGCCGCTGTGAAAATGTCAAAATTCAAATGGGGGATTATCATTTGAAGACCCACATGTTTGCAATACACATGGGTGGGTGCGATATTGTTCTCAGGGCTGAATGGCTTCGCACTCTTGGGCCAATCATAATGGATTTCCAGGATTTATATATGAGTTTTAAGCAGAACAACTCCACACATACCCTCCGTGGACCTCAGGCGGGAGCCCCCTCTATCATCAGCTCGCATATGATGGAAAAATTGCTAAAAAAGGGCCATCATGGAGTTATAGCTCAATTTAATGCCATCCAGGCAGTCGAAACCAAGTCTCTACCGATTCATCCTGAGATGCAACATATTTTAAATAACCATATGCCGATCTTTGACAAGCCTCATGAGCTTCCACCCTCGAGAGGGGAACATGATCATAGCATCACCTTGGTTCTTGGGGCCTAACCCCCAAATGTGCTCCCATACAGATATCCGTTCACCCAAAAGAATGAAATAGAAAAAATAATCAAGGAACTTTTGGAAGCAGGTGTCATACGTCCCAGCATTAGTACTTATTCATCACTGGTGGTCATGGTACTCAAGAAAGATGGGGAATGGCGGATGTGTCTAGACTTCAGGGCCCTCAATAAGTTGACAGTCAAAGATAAATTTCCCATCCCGGTGGTTGATGATTTGCTGGATGAACTCAATGGGGCTCAATTCTTCACTAAGCTGGATCTTTGCTCAGGCTACCACCAAATTCGCATGAAGGAAGTCGACATTCCAAAGACTGCTTTCCGAACTCATGAAGGCCATTATGAGTTCTTGGTCATGCCATTCGGTCTTTGTAATGCCCCATCTACTTTTCAGAGCCTCATGAACCATCTTCTCAAACCATATCTCTGGAAATTCGTTCTTGTCTTCTTCGATGACATCCTCATCTATAGTTGCACTTGTGTCGCACATCTTCAGCATGTAGATCTACTTTTGCAACTGCTCCGCAAGCATCAATTATTTGTTAAGATGTCCAAGTGTTCGTTTGTCAAGGAAGAAGTTGAGTATTTGGGCCACATTGTGGGGCGTGCAGGTGTGAAGGTGGACCCCAAAATGATCCAGGCAATGCAGGATTGACCTCAACCTAATACTTTGAAGAGCCTGAGAGGATTTTTGGGTCTCACGGGCTATTATCGCAAAATCGTCTGCAATTATGGTCGCATAGCGAAGCCCCTCATGCAACTCCTGAAGAAAAATTCATTATTCTGGAATGAGGATGCACAGCAGGCATTTACAGCTCTCAAAAATGCCATGTGTTCCACTCCAGTCTTAGCACTACCGATTTCACCAAACCTTTTGTCATTGAATGTGATGCTTCAGGTATAGTTATTGTGCAGTTTTAATGCAGGAAGGTCGACCTTTGGCCTTCACAAGCCAACAACTAAGTGGGAAGAATCTGGGTCAATCTACCTATGAGAAGGAAATGATGTCCATCTTACATGCAGTAGAGACCTGGTGACTTTACTTATTGGGGCGACGTTTCCAAATCCGCACAGACCATCACAGTCTTAAATATTTTTTGGAGCAATGCCTATCCTCCCCACAACAAAATAAATGGCTCGCCAAAATGCTGGGATATGATTATGAGATAATTTACAAGAAAGGGCATCAAAATATTGTAGTTGATGCATTATCTCGCCAATTTGAGGACGAAAGTACCTTGCTCGCAATTTCCCTTCCCATTCCAGAATGGATTGAAGAGGCTCGCAGGGAATGGTTTTCGCATCCCTAGCTCTCCCAACTCATTACTCAATTGCAGGCAGATCCAAATCCCACCAAGGGCTACTCGTGGCAGGATGAGATTCTGTGCTACAAGGACAGAGTTGTACTATCACCAACATCCACCTTCAAAAGCAGCATTTTGGCGGAGTTTCACTTATCCCCCACTGCAAGACATTTAGGCTTTCAAAAGACGTATGCTCGCACTCGAAGATCATTTTTTTGGACAGGAATGAAAAAGGACATTCTTACTTTTGTAGCAGAATGCGAAGTCCGTCAGCACCAAAAAGGAGAGATTGTCAAAGCACCAAGCACATTACAACCATTGCCCATTCTGACATCAATGTGGACGGAGGTTTCTATGGATTTCATTACAGGCCTTCCAAAGTCAGGAAACAAGTCAGTCATCATGGTGGTGGTGGACAAAAATTTCTAAGTATGCTCATTTTTGCACCCTACCCCACCCTTTTACACCAACTTTGGTCGCTCAATCTTTCATGGATTAGATCTTCAAATTGCATGGCATGCCCACTTCCATTGTGTCTGATCATGACCCGGCCTTCACTAGTAATTTTTGGCAGAAACTCTTTAGGCTACAAGGTACCCAACTAAAGCTCAGTACTTCTTATCATCCACAAACTGATGGTCAAACTAAAGCAGTTAACAAATGTCTGGAAACCTACCTTAGGTGTTTCACTTCAGAAAATTAACATCTCTGGGTACAGTGGTTACCTCTAGCTGAATGGTGGTATAACACCAACTATCATGCCACCACTAAATGATTCCATATGAAGTAGTTTATGGTCAACTCCCTCCTTCCCCTACTTCTTATATCAAAGGATGCTCAAAGGTACAAGCAGTGGATCAACTCCTACAGAACTGCACAGCCATGCTCACCCATCTTAGAGAGAATCTTCATCAAGCTCAAAACCGCACGAAGCAACAGGTAGATCAACATCGATCAGAACGCCAATTTCAAGAAGGAGATCAAGTATTTTTGAGGCTGCAACTATATAAGAAAACATCACTCAAACACAAGGGGTGTCAAAAACTACCTCCAAAATTCTACAGATTGTATCAAGTACTTCAGCGCATTAGAGAAGTGGCCTGCAAGCTAGCCTTGCCACCCACTGCAAAAATCCATCCAGTTTTCCATGTCTCATGCCTCAAGAAAGTGATTGGGAACAATTGCATAATTCAAACCAGTCTACCCGAACTGGATGAAGAAGGGTCAATCTGGCTCCAACCTGAACAAGTCTTGGACACACGAGAATGGCACCTACATGGCCGCATGATCAAGGAAGTCCTCGTCAAGTGGAAAGACACATCTCCGAAAGATGCAACCTGGGAACCAACCACTATTCTTTAGCAGTTTCCGCGGCTTTAGCCTTGAGGACAAGGCTATTCTTATGTGGGAGGGCATGTTAGGGTCCCACCCTAATCCCCTTATTTATGTAGTAGGATCGAGTCATAAGTATAGTTATGTAAAGAGTCAATAAATCCCATATTAATAATTGTAAGTGGTTACCCCGCATTTAATGACGGGACCACAGTTAGTTGCAAATGGGCCATGGTATTAATAAGAACCATGGTATTGCTCCATGGTATTGCATGTATGAATCATATATAAAGGATAGAGACTCCCTGTGAGGAGAATCGTGTCTTATTTTGTAATCAAGCTTGGCTCTATTGGAGGTTGCCTCCTCGAAGAGGCAAGTGAACATTGCTTTATGAATAATAAAATACTTGTTGTTGTTTCTCACTGTCTATGTTCTGGGTATATTTCTTCGCATATTTGGTATTCTGGTATCTTCTTGCAGGTTAAGAGCATAACACATTCTTGATTTCTTTGTCTAATTTGAAGTGACAGGAACATAATTCAACAAGATCAGAAAAGCGGCAGTGGTCCCTGCCGGGCCTAAAATCAAATAATACAGAGGAGACATGAGCAGACGCCTCCCCTAATTGTTCAATAGTTAATCTAAACTTTGCAGCTTATCCAAAATTTATCTCAAATGAGAATTTAATGATCCCATTATAGGCAATGTTGAAGTCTCATCTCCTAATTTGGCAGCTGCAATATCTAGAGCTTTATTCTCTTCCAAGTCACTAACTCCTATGATTGTCTCCTTTTGCAAAGACCTTGGCAACATACTTGTTTTTATTTTCCCACTAACACCTTCAGTGCTTTTTTCTTCTTCTTTTGTACAACCAAGCTGCAAGCTAAAGCTATTCAAAGAAATTGCACTACCACTTCCAAAAAAAGTATCATTTCATGGTCATGCTTATTTAGTTTTTTCTACTATCAACCTTATGGGAGATATCGACAATGAACTGACATTCGTCTGCAGGAATCGTTGACGCTAGGATGATTGCAGACAGGATAAACAAACTTTCTTTTTTGAATTCGATGAGGTGCCTTTGGTCAAACTTGTCAATGTTTTATTTGACTGTGCACTACTTTGCGGTGCAGGATCAGCCGTTTTTACTCAAGCAAATACCAATATTTCTCACAAACAGATGTCACTTTTTGTATAACTTAATAGCCACTTGCCTATATTAACCTGTATTGAATTTGACTTCAGCTATACAAAATTAAAAATAGATATTGTGGGACAACCCTGCACATAATTAATCAACTTTACTAAAACATTTTTCTTATCCAAGACTATTAAACAGTCTCACCTTTTAAAAATAGAAAAAATTACAAGGTTACTACCCAAAGTTTGAACATATCTAATGCATCAATATTGTTTGAAAAAGGATGACTTCCCACTTACTACCAATCGTCGTATTTAACATATATGTCAAATATTTATGACAAAGGACTGCACTAAAATTGCAAAAAATCCATGATTGCCTTTGCAACATTTACTCCATGTTGTGTGTTAGAAACTTGTTTTTTTTTTGTCTTAGCATTCCATATCAAAACGATAATCCTTTCCCTTCTCGGCAGGGACTTAATGGCAGATGGCACACATGCAAGAGATGCTATGGGACATGGTTTAATAGATGGCACACATGCAAGAGCTGCATGCAACTGATAGTCCCTGTCGTAAGCAAATGCCCCCCTCACTCTTAAATGCTTTGATGAAGAAAGAATCCCTCTCTTCCATAGCAAAGGGACCCATCCCATTCTGGTCACATCGATTTCTCTCCTCTCTCCTTCAATGATTAGAGAAAGTGGTTCTCACATAGGTTGAAAATTTAATTCTGCATGATGGTTCTGTCCCTAAACACAATCGTCTGGGAAAATATATGCATTTTACAGTGTTAAGACTTTTCATATATCATTTCAACTCAATGTTTGAGAAGAAATGGCTACTCCAGAATAATAATAATACTTCACGTATGAGAGATATTATTACTAATCCATGTTAAATATTGGTTGGCGTGATTGTGTGTATGACTTGGTTAAGGTGGATGGTTTTATGTCTTTTATTCCATGATAAATTTATCATCACAGTAGCATCAATATAGTTATCAGACATGCTGACTACGAATTTAGTAAATTAAATTTCCATAAAGAAACGCCATAGTTTTAATTATAATTTATAATTTATTAAATAAAAGGATAAAAATTCTTCTAATTACTTTTTGAATTTTAATTGAAAGTGATACACGTACTTGACATGCATATTTGTGAGTGCCGCTTGTTTCAATTTTTAAGAAAGTTGCCACCTCCTTTGTTCACTTTTGTTTCATGTATTGAGTGAATTGAAGTTTTGTAGATCAGTGCCCTGCTTTTCTTCGATGGCATGGCATCTGCGTCTCTGAACATCACCTTTCTCTAGCTACCACTGGACGAGGTGGAGATCGAAGATGTAGAACACATTAAAATCGAAACTCGATTAGCTGAGATTATGGACAAATCAAAAAGTTCAGTAGAAATTGGCCTAAGATCCCTCCTTGACTCTGCCTAGCTAGTCTCTACTTTCATCACTTATCTTTTTTGCACCGCCATGTTTGATGTGACAGAGAAACTTTGCATACCCATGTACGTTTTCTTAACTTTGACAAATTCTCTGCTTTCTTTCATGTTCTTTATTCCGAAGATCAAAATTCCATTTTCGTTGAAGGATGCCGATTTTCTAGTAGAGCTACCGAGCCTCCCACCGATCTCAAGCACGGATGAAGCCCTTTTTTGGTTTGTGTTCGATTTTCATTCAAGGATTCTGATTTTCTAGTAGAGCTACTGGGCCTCCTGCCAATCTCAAGCATGGATGAAATGGTTTGTGCATCATTTCTCGTGCTTTTGATAAAGAAGCTAGCCGACATTGATTCCTGTGGGTGCTGTGCAATACTCCTTTAAGGTCCTTGGCTTCATACAAATTTCTTTGGCATAATCTCAAACCCTGCAAGAGGCTCAGTGACGTCCCTTAGCCTTGTGGCTATGGATCTTTGTTTCCATCTTCTAGAGGCTTGGTGACCTTCCTCAAGCTTCTGGCTATGGATTTTTGTTTCCCTCAGACGACCGCATTAATCTTCAGGCTTGTGGCCATGAATCTCTGGATCTCTGTTTCCCTCAGATGGCCACATTAATCTTCAACAGGAGTTCTGTTGCTTTCCTCAAATGACTATTAAAATTAGCTCTCTGTACAAGTACCTTTCAAAATGGTGGTTAATCCATAATCTCTCATACAGTGACTTAGAACTCGAGCTTCAAAGGAAATATTGTGTCCAACACCAGGGAGGTGACGACATGTAGTTTGCCACGAGGTGATGACATGCAATTTTCCACAACATGCGTTGGAGTGGTGACGTGCAATATGTATTATCCTGGCTTTTGATATTTATTACATTGGAGAAGAATTCAATATGTATTATATTGGCTTACTGGCTTTCAATATGTTTTATAGTAGACAATAAAACAATTAGGCGACGTACCAGAATGATGCAAGAACTTGGCAAAATCCACCAGAGGCTTGGGAAGGCTTAGAGTAAGCGGGCATAGCCTTTTTCCAAAACCGCCCACAAGGATTAAGGCCTTCATGATATTTTCTCGAGTACAGTAACCCTCTGCAAGTTATTGGAAAATATTGAAATTGCTTGGTTTTGAGTTAAATATGTTTATGCAAGAGAAGAAAAGACACAGAGGGCCTGGTGCAGATGGGTTCTGATATGCCGAGACGGGAGACATAGAGGGTCTAGTGCAGATGGATTCTAATATGCCTCGATGGCAGACAAGACAAAAATGGATGCACATATGCCCATCAATGAACTTTCTAAATAGACAGGGTGCTGTGAGAGGCTCAGGGAGTTTCAAGTTCTTGCTAATTCTGAGGCCATTATGTGCTTCTGAAACAAGGGCTTCATACTCAATCGGGATCCCGTGATGGCATCACTCACAATGAAGCTAGAGCTATTGAGAAAGAGTGATCAATATATCAGAATCAAATATCTCTATTTTGCAGAAAGAGTGATCAATATACCAGAATAAAATGTCTCGATTTTTCAGAATACTTTGAAGAAAATTCAGACAGTGAATCTTACATGACTATTTTGCTAAGAAATCCTCCATACTCATTCTCCAGATCTTGTGGCGAGTCCCAGTTGAATAGTGTAATAAAAGGCTCTATACCTGTATCAAAACTCACATCGATGTATAAAGTAGGAGACATATGTGATGGGAAGAATCAACACAAGAAAGTTAGTGCAGTTTTTTGTATGTGATTTTATGCGAGGTAAAGGTATTATAAGCATAATTCCCTTTCAAATAGCATTCATAATTTCCTTTCAAATAGAATTCTTTTGCATCTACTTAATCAATATGCTACAAGAACAACATAATGGCTTGACTGCACAACATACCTGCGCTGACTGTGTGCGTGTTTTCTAGTGTGTGTTTCATAATATCTAGCATCTTGTTCTGCATGTGCATCAGGGAGTTTCAATTTCTTGTCGATTCTCAGGCCATTGCACTAGGGCTTTCGAGAAAGAGTAAGCATACACCATGTTAAAGCTGGCCTCCGATCTGATCGTCCACAGTGTGGGGAATGGAGAATGGAGGGTGAGGGAATGAAGAGGACGCATGAATGAAATGGGGATGGAGGTTGGAATGAAATGGGGAATGGAGGAGGGTGGGGGAATGAAGAGGAGGCAGGAACATAGAAGAATGGTGGAATAAAGAGGAGGTGTGAGCATAGAAGAGGTGACAAGTAGAAGAGTGGTGGAATGAAGAGGAGACAAGAGCGTAGAGGAGGTGACAGGTGCCAAGAAGAAATGGCAGATGGAAACTCGCCTTCCACTAGAAGTGGAGGCTTAAAAACTTCGCATAAAGTAGTTTACGTGCACAAAACATTTGTTTTGAAAAACTTATGATAAAATAACTTGTCTCGGCTGAAATAACATTGGGGCACGTGAAGCTTGTAATAAGACCTTGAATTCACAAGTTTGGTTATAAGTTTCTTACACCGAAATTTCCAGGGATAAACTTTGGTTAAATTTTGATAGCACACAAATTTTTTTGGTCAAAGGACCGATTAATGTCTGGTCAATGCCGTATCGATCGCTAGAGACCTTGCATTGCCAGAGGTAGGGACTAATAAGGCTCCTCATGGCTATTTTACACGAAATATATGGAAAAACATTATAAAGTGGGTTTTTACTTTGTGTGGTATTCATCTACCAATATTCATGCAATTTGCATGGTTTGCATGGTTTTCCCTTCAAGAGTCATGCATGGGTATTCACACATGCATGATTGAATTACTTCGTATAATTAACATACACTACATAGCTTGGGTACCTCTATGTTAATGTATGGGCAAATTTGAAACTCCCATCCCATTTATGAAGAAGACTTTGACTTTTCAAAGATTATTTCAAGCATTGGGATCTCAATTTCAAGTGAACAGGGGCTGGTTCTTTTAGGGGCTTAGAATTTGCCTGTAAGTGAAATCCATGGAAATATTTGAGAAAGAAGAATTTCAAGCTTATGCTATAAGAATGGAACTGAAAACCACCTCTTTGACTCTCAAAGTCTTCTTTATTAACAATTTGTGAGAGGGACTTCAAAAAGCAAAAAGACCTCTTCCAAAAAGAGCATTGCAGTTCAATTGCACCCACCATTCTTTCTTTGGATGTAATGTTATTCAAAATCACGCCTTTCAACTAGATCAATATATGAATATTGTTGCTACCCTCTATCTTTTTGTTTTAATTTTACTCCTCTACTCTATTTTGTAGTTTAAATCCTATGCATGTTATTTTGATTCATTTTTATTCGCAAAGAGAGTGTTTTGGGTTTTAAGAATCAGATATTTTTGGGCGGGGGTTTAAACTCATAAGATGGTTTCACTATTATGGGTTGAATATTATGTTCAAACCCATGCGGTCATGTAGTATACTTGTGAGAATTATTATTAGGGAATGAGAGGTGAGGGTGGTTAAAAAGAGGAGGAAGATAGTGGTTTAGGGAAAGAAGTAAGATGAAGGTCAGCGATTATTATAGATTGAATATTATGTTCAAATTCATGAGTTCATGGAGTATGTTTGTGAGAATTATTATTAGGGAAATAGAAGCAAGGGTGGCCAAAAAGGAGGAGGGAGATGGTGGTTAAGGAAAAAAGTAGAATTAAGGTTAAGGTTGATGTAGGCACTTGCAATGGGAGAGATAGATTAAACCAAGAATTTAATTTTAAAATGAGTACATGTTATGAATCCCAGATTTGGAGCCACATATAGATCTTCTTGAAGAGTGAGATGAATTTTTCGATTGATTATCTAGGCATTTGGTGGAGTTGCATCCAACAACACTTAAGATCATGGACTTATCCTAGATGGTAAAAGAATTGTTTAAGGGCTTGATAGATGGTGTTCCATGTGGGGATGTGGAAGAATTTGAAACCTGAGATCAATGTTGTGATAATCCAGATTGAGATTAAATCGACAAGGGTCTCAAAGACAAAAAAATCATAAAAATCGGGGTAAAATTGGTAATCAGTAAATAGTTGGCAAAATTAAAAAAATACAAAAAAAATCAACTTTTTTAGTATCTAAAGAATCCACAACATAAAATAAATGCATTGACATATAAATATGAAAATAGAGCTAATATATAAGATCTGTAATATGTCTAGTGGTACATCATACATAACAATGAATGATGTCTTGGATCCCGAGTCTTGACTTAGCATCAAAATATCAACAAAAAAATATAATAATGTATCTCATATCATGAGTCATATACAATGAAATGAACCACTAAGTAACTAATAATTTCCTCGGCCTCTCTTGTGATAAAATGTAATAGCTTTCCCCTAAGATGAAGAAGGCCCTAGGGTTGGCATTGCAAATTGATGTCCTCTCGAAGCTGAAAGAACTAGGAGCAATAGCATGTAGACCACATCCTCTACTGGTGACCATGCTAGGTGATGTCACGTCTTCCTCCTCCCCTACAAATGCTACCCCCTCCACTACCTCCTCCTCTAACTAATTAGTGGTTGATTCCATGACAGAACTTGTTGCCTCAACCCTCCATCCAAAAGTTATATCAATCCCATCCAATGAGATGGCCTCCACATCAGGTATACTGTCAAGTTTCCTCACCCACAATCGGAGATTGTAGTAGACATAGACCATAGTTATATGAGGATTATCAATTATAAATTAATGATTATAAAAATAATAAATTATATTTTTTATTATTTAATGAATTCAAAAAATTAATTGGAAATTTTTTAACCTATTACTCTTCTTGGTCTCTATTTTTCTAAATACACTCCAGTTGCGCTCACATTTGGAGGAGCTACATTTTTAGCTAAACACTCAAATAGAAAGATTTTGGAGATGTGTACTCTACCACCATAGCTTCTCCAACACACATCTACAACGAATAAAAGAAACATAAGAAAAAAATTGAAATTTGAAAGTTGTTGCAAAGTATGAAGAGACAATGAAATTTGAAAATTGAAATAAACTAAAGCTTACAAGGCATTTTGGTTGTCATATTATGGATAACCATCTCAAAGATAAATGTGCCACCTACCATCCTGTATATCTCCAATTTTTTACAAATTTACGCACGTCCTACTGGCGGTGACACCATGTTTTTAACACAAGTGAGGAATCCATCCATGACCTCAACATAATGAAACCACGGGAGTAAAAAAATGTAGGGTTCAGGTAGATCCCTGCAACATGAATGCGATGATGTAGTGTATTGTTCAATCGCTCATCAATCACTCTCCATACGAATTGTTGTTTTCATAATAGTTGTGAATGAATTATTTGGCCCTATCCATGGCTTCATACAAGTAGCCCATTATGCGCTTATCTCCATCAACTAATCGAAGAACCTTTACCAAAGGTTCAATAATGCTACACTCCTCTTGCACTCCCTCTAAAAAGCTATCATAGTATGAAACTAGCATACATATGGCCTCGCCCTCTTTTTTTGTGACTAAATGACAAAGCACACCACTCCTCTCAAAGAAAATTTTTCTTCACATCCCACATAAAATCCAAGAGAGATTGAAGAGATATGAAGTTAGTGGAAAATCATGTAATAGTAGGGTGCATCAAATTCTTGTTATTGGTAATTGTTCCCTTCAAATGAAGCACATATGCATGATTACATATAAAATTTCTAATGTTTGTTTTGATTCAACCATATCCCCAACAAAAGAAATTTTTCCTATGTCCTCTAGCATCAAGTCAATGTAGTGTCAAACACAAGGTGTCCAAAATAACATAGGATGCCTCTCCATAAGCATCATGCCAGCAACAACATAATTTGTAGAATTGTTTGTTATAACCTAGACAACATGTTGTGGAACCACTTCCTGAATGAACATGTCCAATGAACCACATAATAATCGAGCATCTTTGATATGTGCAGATGCATCAATTGATTTCATAAGCATTCTCCCATTGGGATAATTAACCAATTTAATAAGGGTTCTACTATTTTCATCTGTCCATCCATCTCACATCATAGTGCATCCCATATGTGCCCATGATGCCCTAAACTCCTTCAATATTTTAGGGCATTCGACCTTTTCATTTTTATAATATGCCGTCTCAAGTCATCATAGGAAATGGATTTTTACCCCGAGCCAACATTAGCAATAACACCAACCATGGGATGGTAAAATGTATTGTTCTTGGCAATGTTGAAGGGAATGTCACTCCATAGAAGACACTTACCCAACAACTTGTCTTCTTCTTCCATCATTTTTTTCAGAGCCAACTCGTTGGATAGTTGTGCATCAAGTGTGGTTCTAGGAACAAAAAATGATGAGGTATCTGTGGGGTTGACTGTAGAAACTAAGGTTCAAGAAGAAACACTCTCACAATTTTGTTCTTCAGAGCTTCCTTGTTCAGTTTGGTTGTCTCTATATTTTCCAATGATTTCAGGGCTTTATGGATGATTTTTGGAGTTGTATTTATGCAAATTCCTACTTCATGTCTTAGAATTCGTGCAATGTGGAATTTCAATCGATATACTCCCCCTCTCTTATGTCACCCACATAAATTGCAAGTTAAATTTGGTCTATCAAATCCCCCATCAGGTTTACCATATTCCCACATACGGTCCAAAATTTTCATGTCATGTTTGTTGAACTCTTAATGTAAGATTGAACCTAGGGCACATGAAGAATTTAAAGTTAAAAAAATCAAATGGACAATTAACATTTTGAATTTTTGACGAAAAACAATCTCCACTAAATGCAACAATAATGACCAAAAAAACACACACAAACCCAAGCAAAAGCCACAGAAAAAATGTAAGGCACAAGAAGAATTTAAATAAATAAAATTAACAATCAACATTTTGACTTTTTGACCAAAAAACACATGCACTAAATGCAACAATAATGGAAAAAAACACACTCAAACCCAATCCAAAATCATGGAAAATATATGGTTGATAGAAACACAAGGAAAAACAAAAAAAAAAAACAAAAAGAAATAAGGTGATGCCCATACCTATGATACACGCCTTGCTAAAGAAACTCAATCCAAATTCAAAATTTCTTTGCTTAGATCCTAAATTTGCTCAGTTTTCTCCTCTCCTTCCCTTATAGATTTGTTCTCCTCTTCTTTAGATCTTACCCATGTCCCCTGATTGTAAAATGAAACCAAAAAACGCAATAAAATGTCTTAAAAATATGTTGTTTTGCAATGTCGCTTTTTTTTCTCAAAATGAAAAAATAGCCAATCAAATCATCAAACGAAACTAATCGTAATCTTCGCAACACTACTTGATATAGCCACCATTCTTGTGGTAATAATTGCATGTGATCACTAATTAATAATAGACATTTAGATTCAATCAATAATGCCCATACTTGAAAATATTCCACAAAACTTTTGATGCATGAATCTAATTCGTGTTAGAGCCAACGGTGCGTAGCAGACAAAAAATATACATAGCAATTAAATCATGCATAGAAGACACAAAAGATTAACGTGGTTCACCCAACCAATCTGCGCTATGTCCACCAAACGTAGGCATCGACAATCTTTATTATCAAACAGGAGATTACAAAATAATCAATTTCCTCTCAAACTCTCACTCACCAATATTTGTACGGGCATGTATTTTATAGCCAAGAGAATCTAACTGACTCATAAATCCTCTCACAACAAATATATGATACATTAACTCTTTCCCAACTAACTGGAGCTAATCTAGCAACAAATTCCTATTGTTGTCACACGTTAGAGATTTTTGCCTACTTTGTGAAACAAAAAATCTCAACAATCTCCACCTTGACAACAATTAGCCTGATACCCTGTTTGTTTATTATTTTATCTTTTCTACAAGCCAAGAGAAGCCAAACACCAGCGTAGCTTCTCTAACAAAGCTGGTTTTGTGAACATGTCTGCACAATTCCCCTTTGTATGCACTTTTTCAAGAGAGACTCCCCTTTCAGTGATAACCTGTCTTACAAAATGGTACTTGATCGGTATATGCTTTGATTTACTATGATAGGCCGGATTCTTAGCCAAATGTATTGCATTTTGACTGTCACAAAATAACTTGATGTTGTCATGCAACCTACCAAATTCACCAAACAAACCTTTCAACCAAATCGCTTCTTTGCAAGCATGAGAAGCAACAATGTATAGTGGATAAAGCAACAATGTTTTGTAGCTTTGACATCCAGCTAATAGCTCCACCTACAAGAGTAAAGACATACCTTGAAGTTGACCTTCTCTTATCCAAATCACCTGCAAAATCAAAATCAACATACCCGCAAACAAATTCACTACTCTTATTGTAAGTGATACAATAACTACTTGTGCCTCTCAAATACCGAAGCACCAATTTCACTGCTGACTAGTGTTCTTTACCCAGATTCGCCATATACCTGCTGAAAACTCCAACTGCATGTGAAATATCTGGTCGAGTACAAACCATCGCATACATTAAACACCCTCCTATATTGGCAGATGGAATTCGAGACATATAATCCTTTTCTTCATCTATATTAGGACATAAACTCGAAGAAAGCTTGAAATGGGAAGCAAAAGGGACTGACAAAGGCTTCACATTGTTCATACAAATCTCAAAATTATTTTCTCAATATACTTCTGTTGTGATAGCCATAGCTTACCATTGTTCCTGTCTCTGAAAATCTCCATGCCCAAAATCTGTCTTGTTGCTCCTAGATCTTTCATATCAAATGTCCTTGCCATCTGAGCCTTCAACCTGTTGATTTCTTCTATGCTTTTGCTTGCTAAAAGCATATCGTCAACATACAATACCAAGATAATGAATATGCCATTATTCAACTGTTTGAAATAAACACAATGATCATATTCATTTCTAACATATTTCTGACTCAACATGAAAGAACAAACTTCTTATACCACTGCCGAGGTGACTGTTTCAGGCCATATAATGACTTCTTGAGCCTGCAGACAAATTTCTCATTGCGATGCTGAACAAACCCTTCCGGTTGTTCCATATAAATTTCCTCATCTAAGTCTCCATGTAGAAATGCAGTCTTAACATCTAATTGCTGCAACTCTAAATCAAGCAAAACCACTAATGCTAACACAATTCTAATTGAAACTATTTTAACCACTGGTGAAAAAATCTCATGAAAGTCAATGTCGGCTTTCTGAGAAAACCCTTTTGCAACCAGCCTCGCTTTGTACCTGTCTTCCTTATCATTCACACCCCATTTCAGCTTGAAAACCCATTTACACCCCACAGTTTTCCTATCTTTCGGAAGCTCAACCAGATCCCATGTGCCATTCTTACCTAAGGCCATCATTTCATCCTTCATGGCTGCTTTCCACTTGTCACTTTTCGAACCTTCTATTGCTTCCTGATAGCACAGAGGTTCATCGTCATTAGCAGTAAATGCAACTGAAGTAACATAATCATCATACCTTCTCGATGGCTGTTTGATTCTTGTCGACTTCCTTAAGGATGTTTTTGGCGCTTCCTCGATTGGCTGACTACCTTCTGTAGGAACTTCTTGATGATCAGTATCTGAGACCTGTTCATGATCTATACCTGAACCCTATTCATGTTCTGATTCTGAAACCTGTTCATGACTAGTATATGAACTATGGTCATCATGACTATAGAAATGCTATCAAACTGAATGTGCTGAAAGTAAGATACAATGTCCTGTTTCAATCTACTAACTACATCTAACTGTACAAGAGAGGATTCATTAAACTTTACATCTTTGTTGATGATGATTTTGCGGGTAGTAGGATCCCACAATCTATATCCCTTTGTTCCAACACCATACCCAAAAAAGATATACCTTTTAGACTTTGGATCTAATTTAGTTCGCTGATGTTTAGGCACTAGAGCATATGCATCACAACCAAACACTCTGAGTTTAGAATAGTCACAAGGGTGACCTTTCCATACCTCTTGAGGAATCTTGCAGTCTATCACCGTCGATGGAGATCAGTTTATCACATAACAAGCTGTTTCCACCGCTTCTGTCTACAACTCCTTTTGCAACCCAGCGTTACTCAGCATTCTCCTTGCTCTCTCTAGAAGAGTCCTATTTATGCGTTTAGCAACTCCATTTTGTTGAGGAGTATAAACCGTGGTCTTATGTCTTTCGATCCCTGCATCCTTGCAATAGCTGTCAAACTCCTTGGAAGTAAACTCACCACCATTGTCAGTTCTTAAATATTTTATTGTTCTACCAGTGTTGTTTTCTACCAATGCTCTAAACTACTTGAAAACTGAAAAAACATCAGACTTCCTTTTCAACATGTAGACCCACACTTTCCTAGAAAATTCATCAATAAACAATACAAAATATGATGAACCACCATATGAGGTTGTAGGGGCTGGACCCCAAACATCTGAATGGATATAGTCAAGTATTCCTTTACTAGTATGTTTTCCTGTTTTAAGCTTTTGTTTACTTTGTTTTCCAACAGACAATGCTTACAGAAATCTAACTTTCCAAACTTTAAATTTGGAATTAACTTGTGATCAGCCAAAATTTTTAACCCTCTTTCACTCATATGCCCCAATATTTGATGCCATAAGTGAATGGAACTATTGTCATGTACAGACACTGTAGACACATAATCTGAACATGTACCTCTTTCTAACTGAAATAGATTTTCTACCTTCTTAGCTTTCATAACTAGTAAAATACCTTTGTAAATTTTCATTACTCCACCTTGAATTACAGTTTATATCATTTGAATCTGCTTAATGCCTAATGAATCAAAAATTTCCTTAAATCCGGTACATGCCTTCACATCAGTTACTTTAGTTGTTCCATCAAACATTTGCGTTGTATACTCCAATCCCCCATAATAATACATGTTAAATATACCCTGTACACAACTTCCTCCATTAATATTTTATGTCTTAAACTTCTTTATGAAGTACAATGTGGTTGTGAGTGCACCGGAATCTAACAACCCAATGTTGATCACTGATTTGAACACATAAATGATAATACTTCATCACTTCTACCGAACCACATGTTCCAACTGTATGTCGTAATTTGCCTCTTCTCTGTCGAAGAATCTGCTTTAGAATTTTGTTGTTGTCGCTTCCAACAGTCCTTCTTTAAATGCCCTGATTTGCCGCAAAACCAACATTTTACCTTACTCTTTTTCCCTTTCAACTTTGAACATGAGTCGCTCGGCCTCTTGGAGCGTCTTTCTTTCGAACGACCTCTAACCATCATAGCTTCTGATGTAGAGGTTTCAGAATGCGACCTTCTCCTTGTTTCTTTTGATAATAAAGATGCAACTACATCATCAAACTCAATAGTTTTTGATGAACTAAGACTTATAGAAGTAACAAAATGATCCCATGACTCCGACAACGAGCACAATAAAGTAATAGCTTTATCCTCAGATTGAATTTTTACTTCTATACTTTGTAATTGCACCAAAAGAGTATTAAATGCATTTAAATGATCAGCAATTGATGTACCTTCCTGTAGAAAAACTGATTCAAATAATGAAGGAGAATAAATAGACAAGAAAGAAACAAAAGAAATATTAACTGAATGACGAAGACTAGAAACTAAATTGGAACTGAATAGGTTGATATGCAACAATGATTCTCCGCATGCTCATTTCACGGGTATTAGATTATTTTTATATCATGACTGTCGTTACATAACTAACTATTTGGTATAAAACTGTCTAATTACAATTTACCTAAAATTACTAATTCGTTGTCAAACTAACAAACTACACCTTGACAACAATTTTCCTAATCTCTTGCCCATGCCCATTCATCATCTTTCCTGCAAGCCAAGAGAAGCTAAACACCACCGCAACTTCTCTACTGTTACTGGCTTTGTGAATATGTCTGCACAATTCTCTCGTGTATGGACATTTTGAAGAACTACTTTTCTGCCATCGATCACATGTCTGAGAAAATGATACC
>APFE031028691.1:184166-198424 GCA_000404065.3 Pinus taeda | reverse complement strand
TGCATGCTTCATTTACATTTTGAGGTTCGATGGAGGAAAGCAATGCTAGATAGCTTGAAGCTTCTGTAATAGTTCTTCTTTTCTGCACACCTGCCTCTTTCTGTCCCAAAATTTGAGTCTCTGGATGATTTTTCTGAACATCCCTAGATGGAGTCTTTTCTTCTACCGTTATCTGTTCTTCTGGTGCTTCATTGGTTTCTTCTTCTTCAGAATTAGTTTGATTTGATGTGGAAGGATAATCCTCATCTTCCTCACACCCTTCGGTTGTTACCTGCTTTGGATTTTTGCATGCTTCATCAACCACAACATCAATACTTTCAATAATTTTCCCAAGTCTTTTATTATAACACTTATATCCTTTACTTCGGGAAGAGTAACCAAGGAGAATGCCTTCATCTGCTCTAGGTTCAAACTTGCCAAGTTTTTCATCGATCCTTTTGATGTAGCATTTGCTTCCAAAAGCTTTGAAGTATTTTACAGTAGGAGTCTTACCATACCAAAGTTCATGTGGAGTTTGAGTGTTGTTTACCCAAATGTTTGCTTTGTTGAGGATAGTGATGGTAGCAAATGCAGCTTCACCCCAGAAGGTTGCAGGAGTTCCAGACTCATCTAGCATGGCACGAGCCATTTGTTGAACAATTCTGTTCATTCTGTCTACCACTTCATTTTGCTGAGGAGTCCTTGCGGTGGAGAATTCTCTTTTTATTCCATGTTCTTTGCAAAAGTCGAAGAATTCATCCGAGGTAAATTCCCCTCCTCGATTAGATATGAGGCATTTGATTTTGTGATCTGATTCATTTTCAACCAAAGCTTTGAAGGCTATGAACTTTTCAAATGCTTCATCTTTAAGCTTTAGAAATCCTATCCAACACATTCTGGAAAAATCGTCAATGAACAATATAAAGTATTCTTCTCCATGAGGTGACTTTTTCCTTGATGGACCACATAAATCAGTGTGAACAAGTTCAAGAGGCTTACTAGCTGATCCTTCCTTCTATGGGAAATGTGCTCTGGTTTTCTTACCAAATTGACATGATTTTCATATTGTATTTTCTGGAATGCTGATATTAGGAAGATCACTAACAACTTGGAATTTGCATGCTTTCCTTATTTGAGGGAATCTTAGATGCCCCAATCTTCTGTGCCATAGCCAGTGTTCATCATTCTTTCTTAGATAGCACTGTTGTTGTCCTCCCTTGAGTATGTGTAAATTATTTGGAGTTCTTATGCCTTTGATCACGGTTTCTCCTGTATCAAGCTCACGAACAACACATCCATTTGATCAAAATACTACTTCATTTCCTTGGTCACACATTTGACTGACACTCAACAGGTTATGCTTTAGACCATCAACGTACATAACATTCCCAGCTTTAACCTTCTCTTTTAAGAGAACAAAACCTTTACCTTTTATGACAACATGAGTGTCATTTCCAAATGAGACCTTCTTTTCCTTTTCTAAGGCATTATATGGCTGAAGTTTTTCTTTGCCACCTGTCATGTGTTTCGAGCATCCACTGTCGATATACCACTGATTTTCTTGTCCTTCTGCATACAAGGCTAGACTACATCTTTCTGTTTGTAGTTCTTTCTTTCTCCATGTTTTGGGACCCAATGAATTTTTCTCCTTCTGAGAAGTTTGCCGAAATTTACTCTTGCATTCAGAATCTTCATGACCGAAGTTATAGATAGAGCATTCTATTTCATTTTTGAGAGCAGAAAAGTTATTGTGGGTCCTTTTCATGATCCCAGTCACATTCCTTTGATTTCGTGCTTCTCTAGTCATGATGGTCTTGTAAGCAACACATTGAGCAGCTTTGTGTCCAAAGTTATGAAATGAAAAACATTGGCCATTAAAGAAGTTCCTGCGATTATCAAATCTATTGACCCGATGATTCATTATTGAAACAAATTGAGTATGATTTAACTGAGGTTGGTTGTAGCTTCTATTCATCCTTGAAGTAGATTGAACCCGATTTACCTGGTGATCTGCTTTATGCCTTTGCTGGCGATTGTTAAATTGTTCACTTCTTTTTACTGCATCAAGATAACTTTTAGTGGAGGTTTACGGCTTCTATGCTTGAGATGCTTCTTCAGTATATCCAAGACCTGTCTTTATTAGAGGAGAGTGCTTCACTTTGATAATTTCATCTAAAGTTTTTGATCCTTTAGCAAATCTGAGATTGAGAGCTTTTGTTTTCTCAATATCTTTTCTTAGACCCGCAATTTCACATTCTAGTTTTTCATTGTGTTTTTCTCTTACAACACGTTGGAATGTCAGAGTATCTATAATCATATTATTTTCTTTTAAATAGATTTTGAGTTTAGATATTTCTTCATAAAGGTAATCTTCATCTAAAGCATCCAAGAAATCATCATCTTCAAAAGCCATAAGAAGTCTATAGTCATTACTGTTTTCATCTTCATCACTATTTGATAAACCATTGCTATCTTCATGTGTGTAGTAGCTCTTCTTACTTACATTCTGTTTTCTATTCCATTTCGCTGATTCCTTACCTTTATCAAGCTTTTCTTTAGGAGGACATTTGGCCACATAATTACCGACTCTTCCACAAGCAAAACATTTGAAAGGTAGTTTACCTCTGAATCTTCCAAAACCCCGTTGAAGGTTCTTGACAAAGTTTTCTTCTTCCTCTGCTTCTGAAATATGTCCTAATTCATTGTGCTTTTCTCTTCCTGAAGCCTTAAATGCGGCTTATCTCATATTTGATGGACCTCCTTTTCTCATTTCAAAAGCAGTTAAGATTCTGTGCAGTTGTGTCATAGTAATACTCTGAAGATCCTGCTTTTCTTCTATGACAAAAACTTTTGATTCAAACTTAGTAGACAAGGATCTTAAAAACTTTTCAACTAAAGTAACTTCTTTTATCTCTTCACCCAAGTTTTTCATGCAATTAACAATCTCATCTATACGTAGGAAGTAATTAGCTATACTTTCATCATTGTGCATTTTGAGAGTTCCATATTGAATTCTGAGAGATTGTAGTTTTGCACGTTTTACCTGATTGTCTCATTCATAGCTTAAAACAATATTGTCCCATATTTCTTTGGCAGTTTTGAGCTGCATAACCTTGACAAATTTTGATTGTGACAGACTCCCCAATAATGTATTAACAACCTTGGCATTGGTTTCATATTGCTTTTTAGCTGTCGTATTTGTAGGAATTGTTGATGGAAATATATATCCTCCTTCCACGATTTCCCAAACATCTGTTCCAAGAGATTGAAGATAGGCTGTGGTTCTTACCTTCCAATAAATGAAGTTGCTCCCATCAAAGATTGGTGGTCTAATGGATCCCTCTCTTTTGTAGTTACTCATGATGATAGATCTTCCTTCAAGAGATCAAGCTTCTTCTAAAGTACCTACTCTTATTCCAGTTGTTGGAAATAATACTGAGAGGGGGGGGGGGGGGGTGAATCAATATTAGCAAGTCAATAATATTTCATTTCCATAATCAGATTCATATACGCTACTTCAGTTAATTAAACTTGCGTGTATACGCAACTATATGTAAGGGAACTAGCGTATACTCTTCAAACTTATAACTTAGTTAATTCATCATATGTCGATCTTTAATCTGTGCATCAGAATCATATAAATAGTAACCAGGTGTAGTAAAACAGAACAAACAATCACACACATGAACACAAGATATAAGGTGGAAACCCAATGTGGGTGAAAACCACCTGCTGCAATCATCTCTATCTTTTTTTAATAAGAAACTTATTTTTACAGTTTTTGTACTGGTGCAGACTTATACCAGTACACAGGCTTCTACCTGCAGAAGGCTACAACATTATCTTGTTCTTTAGCTTCTCTTGGAAGGGAGCTACAACCCCCTAGCTCTTGTACTAGTTGTTGTGTTTACTAGTACGTAGGTGCAGGCCTACAAAAGGCTACAACCTTCTCTTTTCTTCCAGGGACCACATTTCATAATTTTTCAGACTGGATCCATTAATCACATCAATCAACCATCAATTATATCTGCATCAATCAATCTCCTTTGCACCAACCAAAACTGAATCAATCAATCACTTCTCGGAATGTTGTAATCAGAATACAGTAACAGTAACTAGAACCCAAGCCAGAACCTAGAATACTGTGACAGCAAACAGAAGTAGCTAAAGCATATTTTATTAGGTATACGCTACTTCAATGTGTCAAACCTGCATAGATACGCTGTTATCTCAAAGAGAACCTACGTATACGCTGTTTTGATATGCAGAACAAGCGTGTATACACGCCTTTGCTAAAGTGAACCTACGTATAGATCTATAAATGATGATTTAAACTTTACAACAATTCCAGATGACAGTTATACCCAGATCATCATATTTACAGATTACAACATGCCCTAGTTATTTAGATAAAATATCAAAACCACACAAAGATACTTCTCTTCAAGCCTTAAGATCTTGACCCATCAATAGAACTTATCCTTCATCAAGCGCTCAAGTTCATCCTTGATTTAGATCCAGCTGTGCACCATAACCCATTGACCTGTATTCTAGATCTTGCTCTTCATTAGATATTCATGCTTGAGTGCATTTGCCTAATGATATTCTCCTCCTTTTATAGTCTTAGGCCTTACTCAATACCATGGTCCAAAACCACTTAGAATCAATACCTTGGACCAAATACTTGGGGTCAACACTTAGGACAAGATACCTTGGACCAATACCATGGATCAAAATACCATGGACCAAATACCATAGACCAAAACTAAGTTTTCCAACATGTACGTGCCTTTCCTTCCGTGAAAGTGTGTGTGTACACTATACGTGCCTTTTGGTCTGTGAACCCGCGTGTACACGTGGCTTGGTCAATGGGGAACCTGCGTATACCTTTCTTTATTCATTCTATGAGCCTAAACTGTGATTTGTCATCTGTGTGAGTTGCCATCAAGGACAACACCTGTGTCATAGTGCCAAATCTGTATCATAATGCCAATAGAGTGAATGTATGGTGTTGCCCTACCTTAAGGGTTTGATCAATAAAGAAACATTTCGATCTATATTCAGATCTTGTTATTTCTTGCGTTTATTTCTATTTTCATCTATTTTTCGTTAACTTGTATCATGTAAGGGACCACAAGTAGTTAGCAATAATGTAATAAGCCCATGGTATTAGATATATGGTATTGAGGGAACCATGGTAATGACCCATGGTATTATATGTATGAGGCCTATATAGAGGCTAGAGACTCCCCATTGAGAGATGTCAAGGATTATTGTATGAACATGCATAATGCTTGTGGAGTGTTCTCCTTCCTTAAGGAGTGAATGTATGGTGTTTCCCTATCTTAAGGGTTTGATCAATAAAGAAACATTTCGATCTATATTCAAATCTTGTTATTTCTTGTGTTTATTTCTATTTTCATATATTTTCTGGGTCAGATCTATAACAAACAAGTTTCTAAGTAAGGTGAAACTTGGAACTCATCCCTGGTTAATAGGGAGAGTTAGAAATAACATTCCTGTCTTCAGTTTGGAAGAAAGAATGGAGGATTGTGTAGCCATGTGGCATCCAACACTCTTTGAGGATGTGGTAGGGCATCCAAGACAAGAGTGAGAAAGAGGACCGATATTCTTGAGGGTTGGGAACCCAAGATGAGAATATTCTTAGTAGGGCATACTCGAATAACACCCGGGTGGGTATGACCCTAAGAGAGACAATGATGATGCATGTCTACCAGTCATTGGTATCTCCAACATTGTGTGCTCTGATCTAAGTGAGAGATAGAGCTGTTAGTCAAGGCCTTGCTAAATGAAAACAATGTTGGTTGAAATGATGTTATAACAGAAGGATTTCAAATTCGATCTTCTTATGAGAATTCTTCTAAGAACTTGAAAAATTGGCCAAGTGCTATGTATGTATAAATACCTCCTTTGTTAAGAGGGAGTGTTGAATAAAGTGTAACTAGGTTCGGTATTTATAATGACACATGATGTAAATTTGTATCTAGCAAACTATTTTGTAAAATTTGAGTCATGAGTTTCATGCTCAATATTGTTTTGGTAGCTCCCATTGTGAGCTCTAGACTAGGTGATAGGATTGTGTCATTATTGTAATTGTTACACTTGTAAATAATATGTCAAAATGAGAAGTTGTTTCTCCAAGATCAAGGGAAATAACAATGTAAAATTCCTCCTCCTAAAGCAAGGAAAAAGAGCCATTAATTTGGCACAAAGAAGCCTTACACATGCATTGATAGAAGATGACTTCAAGGAAGATTTAAAGTCAGCTTAGGGACTATCATCAAGTCGGCCTAATGAGGCATCACAAGAGACTATAAAAGGACCCCTCTCACCTCATTCAAGGACATCAATTCAGTCACTCTCTCATATTGAAGAACTCAGTCAAAATCAGAGATAAAGGTGCAAGGAAAAGGTCAAGACAAGGAGCCACAAGTCAGCGAGAAAAAGGAGTCTATTCTACCATTCGAAACAACAAGAAGTTTGTCCACACGTGAAACAATAGATTGAGACTAAGGCATCATATTGTGTGCTCATTTTGGCAAGGAAAGGGTTCGTTTTTGGGACAGTTTAAAGGGAAAAATAAGTGGAAGTATCCTACTAGAAGAGAGAATGTTTATGAGGGTTAGAAGAGACCTAAATCTCTCCCATGTGTGAAATTGAATTGCAGACTTGTTCTTCTCTGATTTAGGGCTGTTAGGACAATCATCGACACGGTCTCAAGGGTAAGGATCTTGATACACAAGACTAATCCTCAAGGAAGGCGAAGATATAGGAGGGATAGGAGAGCAACTCCTTGACATCTAGTGAAGTCATTCACAGTGAAATTGCAGACTTATAGGGTTGACTGAAATTGCAAGAGGAAGATGAAGTTGTTGGGTAAAATCTTGATTTGTAATCACCCTTGAAACAAGTACAATTTGAGGAAAGGTACAAGGAAGGTAGAAGCTTCTCCTAGCTAATCTAGAAGCTGATCTAGTTCACTGTACAACAGTTAGAGGATAGTAGTAGTAAGAAGACAACATCAGCCAAAGGTACTTGCCTTGAACTTAGAGACACATCAGTCAAAGGGTCTTTGTCTAGGTCTTGGAAATTTTGTCAAGTGAATATTCTATAAGAATGTTTTCCGTGGGTTTTCCTCTCAAGGTCTTGAAGAGGCTTTTCCTTGGTTGCTGCCTATATCTTGTGTTATTTTATTTATTGTTCATGGTAGTTGGTTGATGAAGTTAATGAACACTCACATAAGGACGAAATTGTTTGTATAAATAAAAAGTTAAAAATGACTTCATAAGTAGTTACTGAGATCGAGAAACCATTAACATATAAAAGCCCTAGATTTATCAACACAAATCGCATCAACTTCGGTGTGAAACAGGATAGTGGAAAAGGCCTAAAGAAGCTTGGGAAGAATAGGTGTGTACATTTTGCACGTCTGGGGCAGTGGAATAGGAAAAACCTTTCATTTTGGAATGTGATGCATTCAAAGAGATCAAAGAAAGTTATGGGAATATGCTAGCATCGGTTTCTTGGCATTGTCTTTTCAGTGAGGAGATTGTTGGAAAGTTGGGCCAACTCATCATCAATTTGAACAAGAAAAGGATTGAATTGCAAAAGACGAAAAACAGGGAACTAATAGTCCCATAAACTATTTTTAGTCTCGTGGATGTTAAAATATCATTTCATTTCATTTATATATCAACTGAACAAGATACCCATCAATTCTCTCTCATCGTCCTTCATTAAAATATTATAAAATAGGAATTATCCCATTTTATAAATTGAAATAGGAATTATAAAAGAGATGTAATTTCATGCTTTTTCCTTTAATTATAAATCCACCTTGTAAACAAATGCCTCATGAATTCCAAGCTCCAATGCTCCAATACGTTTGATATTTAAGTCCTTAATAATGAAATTGGAATGCCACTAATTTTATAGGAGCACCACATTTGGTTTTGGAATAATTTATATGATTTTATTTTGAAGTTGAAAATCGCCTCTACTTAACATGTTGAAACATATTTTATTTTTTAACTCGGCTCTGTGCCAATGTTTACTTTTAAAAACTTTGACCTTCTAGTTGTTTCAGATTGTGCTAAGGGATCAAAATGGCAAGGAGGCCAAAACATTCAATCAGCTTGTGGACATGGGCACTAGAAAATTGATTTGATTACGAATATTAGTTTGTTGTGCTAAGATCCTCCTCATATTAGAAACAAAATGCTATTCATGTGCTTAAGGATTCATGGGTTATTTGCAAATGAAATTGAGTTTTTATGTTAATTTTATGAGAAATTTAACTGAAAATAGAAACTGGACAACAACATATAAATGCACAGAACATCACCAAAAACACATCACAACAGGAACATGATGAAGTAGTTCACCCCTCCTGGGCTACGTCTCCTTGGTCAAACTTCCAATGGATTGGGCTTCTCTATTATGCTCAAAATATGTTTACAATGCTCAAATGCTTCTGACACCTGCTCCAATGAGTCCAAAATGCCCAACAATGGCTACATAGCCTCTTTTTGCACCCAATTTGGTTGAAAACTGGAGAATTTATGACCTCTCCTAGTTTCTCCACTATTCTCTCTACAATTTGCCCAAAATCCAACACCAACCCTCATTTTTGCCCCATTTTCCGCTAACAGCCACCAAATCCGCCAAAATCTAAGTGGATTTGTCGGATGGTTAATTCAGCCACCAAGGCCTTAAAACCAAGAGAATGGTCACATGAGGGCCATTCGCCCAGGGGCTGGACCCTTCCCTCCAGCAGTCGCATAAGCTTCTGGTAGTTAGGCATAACTGCTGGTGGCTAGAGCTTAGTGTTCACATGGGGCGGTTAGGTCTGCCCAACCCCCAAACGTTGCAGCATTAAAGTTTAAATGTTGGGCGCAATAAAAAAGGTTAAGTTGTATCCTCGTGGTGCATTGGAAATGGCTTCCATTGTGTGTTCGGAGGTCACGGGTTCAACCCCCGCTGCCTCCGCCCGGTCTATGTAACAATTTTGGTTCTTCCTACGTAGCCAGGTGGCGTCCTCCGACTAGGCCACGTGTCAGCCCATGGTTGGCCATCATTCCAACCAATGAAAAAAAAACACCAAATCGACCTGTACAGTGATGACACTTGTCACGATATGATTCGTCAAGAAATGATTTGACCAAGTCAACATCCACCTCATTTGTCAAGTCAGCACCACGTGTCAGCCGTATGGACTACTGACTGGGCTGTCCTTTTTTTTAAAATTCTTCTATCTGACAAAGTGAACATAGCTCGTTTATTAAGTCATACGGAGTTCGTTTTGTGTAGAACGAGTTGTGTTGGATTCAGGACGATGAGCACTACGCGGTCATTCAGGTTCCATATCATTCTGAAGACTTTGATTTTTGGGCATAATTCTAAGCACCTGATCATTCCTCCCCACTGGAATCCTTTTGGACCCCAAAATATCACTTTCAGTTGTCCAACAGGTGAGGGTACAGTTCGCTCACCTTTCCAGTCTTGATCCATTTGGCCTTTGAAGGATTTTTTCCCTTGATCCCCACTCAAAGATTGTCGACACTTCCTCTTTTTGATGTCCTTATTCTTCTGTCAAGTATAGTATCTTGCAGAAGCTCATCAAGGAATTCTGGAGAAAATTCTTCCAAGTACACTATCATGTCTAGAAATGGATTCAATACATATTTCTTCATATGCATGAAAGTAGTAGGAGGATGGCAAAGACCAAAAATCATAACAAGCCATTCAAACAAACCTTGCTTTGTTTTGAATGTCGTCTTCCATATGTCTCCTTCAACAACTCTACTTTGATGAAAACCACTTCTTGAATCCCATTCAATGAAATGCTTACCATTATTCGTGGGTGCCAAAACAAGAGGTGCACCACATGGTAAAGGAGATTATTAGGTGATCCTTTTGTTCAACAATCCTTGGATTTGCTTTTTTATTTCCGAACTTTCCCTTGTTAACATCTTGTGCATGTCAATGTTAGAGAGAAGACATCTTTGCTGCAATGGTATTTCATGTTGGATTCTCCTATAGGAAGGAAATCCTTTTTCTTTTTGAAACACCTCATCATCATGGTTAACAACATCAACAAAATCACTTTTCAATTTTGAATTACAACCATCAAATGCTTCATAATCAACATCAACATTGGGTTTGATCATAAGAAGCACTAAATTCTTGCTTGAATTCACTAGTCTTTTCATTGCCCCGCATTAACTAATGAAAGTATTGGTTTCTTGCGGTGAGCTCTCACAATAGACTCCACACCATCCTTGAACAAGTGGTCCCTATTTCCATGATGATAGAAGATTTATTTTCTATCATAAAGGTAAGGACTACCCAAAACAATTCTTGATATATCAAGTGGTACAACATCTAATTCTACTTCATTAATGAAGTTTGTTGTGGTTGCAAGCCGAAGAATACATTTTCTTGTAACTTGTAAGTTTGTGTCCTTGCATATCCAACCCAATGGATATGGCTTGGGATGTAACATGGTTTCAAGATTAAGTTTCTTTATTAAATAATCAGATATCAAGTTGGCTTGAGACCCATTATCAAAAAGTGTGTCGATTTTTGTGTTCTTTGAGATTACCCTCACATGAAATAATTCAATCCTTGTTTCTTGATTTGGAGTACTAGTGTGATAATTTGATATACTAGTGCTAGTAATGGATTCTTTTCCCTTCACACCCATGGCTATAATTTTAGTTTCATCACCCGAATCGGATCCCAAATCCTCTTGAATGACGTCAATTTTCTTTTCTTTTCCTTTGTTGTTGAATTTCTTTGGTTTCTTCTTGGGATGAAGCTTTCAACAATTAGCTTCATCGTGACCCTCTTTGGAACAATGTTTACATATTTCTTTCTCTCTTTCCTTTTTAATGAATTCATTTTTCTTTCTTTTGAAACCGTTTTCTTTCTCTTTACCCTTAAATGGATTCTTACTACCCTCTTCTGGAGTTTTTTTCCTTCTTGCTTCAAAATGAGTGGATTGCACACACACATAATCTAGATTATTTAAATTGAACATTAAGATAGTATGCCTAAGGTAACTGTGTAAACCTCCTATATACTCCAACAACGTGTCTTGTGATTGCAAATCTACACCTAACATTAGAAACATTTTTTTTTGAATTCTTGGGTGTAATCTTGCACATTTTCACATTTAAGTTGTCTAAAGTTCTGCCAATTCATGATGGTTTTCTGCATATAAGCTAGAGGGTAGAAGAATTGTATTTTAATTGCAACAATGAAATCAGACCAAGAAATTGAGATCTTACCGTGTTTTTTTTTAATCTCCTCTTGTGTCTTTGATTCCCACCATACTAGTGCTGCACCCTCATTTTCAAGAAAGCTAACTGAATCTTTATGTCATCCTTGTAGGTTTTAACCCCATACAGAAATTACATGCATATGAATTCTAAAACACAAAAAATAAACAATGCAAGAGCATAACACATAAAACACATATACACAGAGATTTTCTCCTGGATCCCAAAATCGGGACTACCAACTTGACTTTTCATTATGTTCCTTTCAATGTTACAATACATATTTATACATGCCGAAGCATCCAATACCATGGACCAAAAACCATCGTGTCCAAAACCATGTGCGAAAAATCATGCACAAAACCATAGGTAGGTCCGCCCAACCTAATATAGGGTCCAAGAACTAATTTTTTCGACCCCATAGAGTGGTGTTACATGCACCGCTCAAACCCCCTGTGAGCCCCCCCCGATACGCAATCGACGCAACGAAGGGGGGGCTCTGCCCCCCTTCTAACCCCTTGGTTAACTACGTGGGCTAGTCATGGAAAGAATATAACACAACCCAACATTCTCCCACTTGTTGTTTTCTTTCCACATGGGGCCAAAAGAGAGCTTAGTCATTTATCGAGCCCTGCAACATCCATTGTTTCTCTACACCAAGAGAACTTCTTAGAGCTCACACATTTTGTCAATGCATCTGCAATATTCTTCAAAGTGTCCACCTTTACCAGCAACACCTTCTTGTCTTCTATCATATCCCTCACAAAGTGATACTGAACATCAATGTGCTTTGTCTTTGAATGATATGCAGGGTTCTTTGCCAAGAAAATTGCACTTTGGCTATCACAGTGTATCCTTATAGCTCCCTGTACTAACCCCATACTTGAACACAATCTCTACAACCAAACTGCTTCCTTGCTTGCATGAGTGGCTGCCATGTATTCTGCCTCTGTAGTTGATAGTGCCACTACAAATTGTTTCTTACTCATCCAACTGACTGCACCTCCGAATAGGTTAAACACATACCCACTTGTAGAGCTTCTCTGATCCAAATCTTTAGCCCAGTCTGCAACAACAAAGCCACAAATATCCAAAATTCTGTCCAATATTGATCTTCCTTGGTAGCACAAACCATAATCACTAGTGCCACGCAAATACCTGAAAACCCGCTTCATTGTTGTCTAGTGCTCCTTCCCTGGTTTTGACATAAACCTGCTCAATACTCCCACTGCATGTGCAATGTTTGGTCTAGTACAGACCATCACATACATCAAGCTACCGACTGCACTTGCATATGCAACACAAGACATGTCCTCTTCCTCTTCTTGTGTCTTGGGACACTGTTCAACAGATAACCTCACACCTACAGGAATAGGAACCTTCACCGGTTTACTATCCTGCATATTAAAACTCTGCAAGATTGTCTCAACATACTTCCTCTGGTTTAACCAGATCTTCCTCTTTGCCCAATATCTTTTAATTTCCATGCCCAAAATATAGTTTGCAGCACCGAGATCTTTCATGTCGAATTTGGAGGACAAATGAGTCTTCAAATCATGGATAATTTCTTTGTCATTTCCAACCAGCAACATATCATCCACATACAAGACCATATAAATAACACGGTCACCAATTAATTTAAACTACACACAATGATTTTCTTTGTTTCTTGTGAAGCCAAGTCCTCGTATAAATGTATCAAATTTCTAATACCACATCCTTTGTGATTGTTTTAACCCATACAAATACTTCTTTAACTTGCATACCAGTTTTTTCTTACCCTTCACCGCAAAACCTTTAGGTTGCTTCATGTAGATCTCCTCTTCCAGATCCCCATGAAGAAATGATGTCTTTGCATCCATTTGTTCTACCTTAAAATCAAAAGGAGAAGCAACAGATAAAAGTAATCTAATAGAAGATACCTTGGCAACAGGAGAAAAAATATCACCAAAATCAATTCCCGGCACCTGGGAATAACCTTTTGCAATCAACCAAGCTTTGTATTTCTCCACCTTTCCTTCTGCATTTGTCTTCTTCTTGAACACCCATTTGCTGCCAATGGGTTTCCTTCCAACCAGCAACTCCACCAGATCCCAAGCCTCTTTTTTGTGCAAAGATTCCATTTCATCAACCATGGCCTCTTTCCAGAGTTTGCCATCCTCTGAATCTACTGCTTCCTTCACAAGTTCTAGAATCATTGTCAGTAATAGATAAAAAAAAAAATTGAACAAAATGAAGATGGACTATAACTTTCTGGCTACCTTCTTTCTCGAACTGATCTTCTCACACTTGGAATTTGTGGCTCTTCATCTTCTGATTCCTCCTCTGCTGTAGATTCTGATTCTTCCTCCTTAAGATCAAACTCTATCTTCTCAGGTTCCTTTGGTTGGAATTCATGTTTAATAACATCTTTCACCTCTCTGAACACCACATCTCGGCTATACACAACCTTCCTTGTTACTGGGTTTCAAAGCTTATAACCCTTTAAACCATCCATATACCCCATAAAGATGCACTTTTTAGATTTACTATCCAAATTGGTTATTTTCTCCTTTGGAACATGTACATATGCATCACATCCAAATACCCTCAGATGTGAAAGAGAATGTTTCTTACCAGTCCATACCTCTTCTGGAGTCTTATCTTCCAATGTTGATGAAGGTGATCTATTGACTAGGTAACATACAGTCTCCACTGCCTCTGCCTAGAATTCTTGTCCTAACCCGGCACCACTGAGCATGCTTCTTTCCCTTTCCATCAACGTCTTGTTCATTCTTTCTGCAACTCCATTTTGTTGAGGTATATATGGAGTAGTCTTCTACTGTGCTATATCACACTTCTTACATAATTCTTCAAATTCCTTACTGCAAAACTCTCCACTGTTATCTGTCCTTAACACCTTTATCTTCTTCTCTGTCTAGTTTTCCACCAGAGCCTTAAATTCTTTAAACATGTCAAAGACTTCAGATTTCTTCT
>APFE031028691.1:136862-183693 GCA_000404065.3 Pinus taeda | reverse complement strand
AATATATCCATGTATTCCTTGAGAAGTTATCTATAAATGATACATAGTACACAAACTTACCCAGTGATGGAACTTTCACAGGTCCAAACACATCACTCTGCACAAGCTCTAATATATGTTTCGTCCTCTTAACACTAGAGGGAAAACTCACCCGATTCTGCATCCCATATACACAATTTTCATAGAAATCAAAATCCAGAGAGCTATTACTCATACCTTCTACCATACCTTTACGATGAAGTATTCAAAGGCCCTTCTCTCCAATATGTCCAAGCCTTTGATGCTATAGCATGGTCTTCTCTCAAGAGACCACTAGATTTTTTGCTCCACTTTCAGGAACCATGGAATTGTTGCACCCATCAACAATGGTGCTACCTTGCAGCTACAGAGTTCTAATCTGAACTCCCCGCATCAACGCCAGTGCTCCCTAAACCGTCTTGCAGATATATTTCTGGAACACTATTTTTATACCTGCATCATCCAACTTGCTTACAGAAATCAGATTTCTAGCTAATGCAGGAATATGTAGAACACAGAAGTGTTCTAACCCTTCCACCTTGCAACTTCAACTTTACTTTTCCGCGACCAGTGATTCTAGCCTTCCTGTCATCCCCTAAGAAGACATCACCACCATCATATTTCTCATAATCGCAGAACCACTCTCTATGGGGAGTGAAGTGAAAGGATGCACTGAGTCAATCAACCATGCCTTATGATCTACATGTGTACTTGAAGAAGCCAAGTACACATCCCCACCTTCATCTGAGGTGGTTTTCGCCTTTGCAGAAGGAGCATCATCAGATCCCTTTCCTTTATCAGGAGCTTTAGATTTACAATCCCTTTTGTAGTGCCCTTCCTTTCTGCATTTCCAGCACACCACCTTTACAGATTTTCCTGGAGATTTAGATCTCCGACATGATGACTATTTTTTGTTTCTGTTCTGGGACCGTCCTCGTATAGACAAGGCATCACCATTTTGGTTCTCCATATTTTTCTGTCTCATCTCCTCCATCAGCAAGGATGAGGCTATTTCATCAAACTACAAAGCAGTCACATTGCTACCTATTGCAATAACCATACTATCCCGTGAATCTGGTAGAGAACACGACAAATTGATGCACTTATCTTCATCTGAGATTTTAATATCAATAAAAAATAACTGACTTACCACAGTATTAAATGCATTCAGATGCTCTGTCACCAAGTCCCCATCTTTCATTCTCAGGTTATACAACTTTTTCCGCAGGAACAGTTTATTCACCAAAGTCTTAGATTGGTACAAAGTCCCTAACTTGTCCCACAAAGCCTTCGCCATAGCTTCCCCTGAAACATTCAACAATACTTAATCTGAGGCACACAATTGTATTGTCCTCTTTACCTTCCGATCCAACTTCTTCCATTCTTCATCAGACACTCCCGTTGGTTTAGTACTCGGATCTACCGCGATCCACTGATCTTTATCCACCAACAAATCCTACATCTTGAGTTTCCACAACTCAAAACTCTGACCATTAAATTTCTCAATCTCTATCTTTCCACTTCTCGCCATCTTCTTTCACCACAGGAATCGATCTCGCAGATCTCCCACTGAACAGGGTCTACCATAGGCCCGAGCGAAACCCCTCAGCAACAAAGGCGTCCCCTTGAATCCAAAACAACTCTGATACCAAATGTAGGTTTTAACCCTGTACATAAATTACCTGCATACGAATTCTAAAACACGGAAAATAAACATGCGAGAGCATAACACATAAAACACATATACACATAGATTTTCCCCTGGATCCCAAAACCAGGACTACTAGCTTGATTTTTCATTATGTTCCTTTCAATGTTACAATAGATATTTATACATGCCGAAGCATCCAATACCAAGGACCAAAAACCATCGCATCCAAAACCATGGACCAAAAACCATCGTGTCCAAAACCATGGACCAAAAACCATCGTGTCCAAAACCATGTGCGAAAAATCATGCACAAAACCATAGGTAGGTCCGCCCAGCCTAATATAGGGTCCAAAAACAAAATTTTCCGATCCCATAGAGTGGGGTTACCTGCACCCCTCAAACCCCCTGTGACCCCGCCCGGTACGCAATCGATGCAACAAAGGGGGGGCTCCGCCCCTCTTCTAACCCCCCGTTTAACTACGTGGGCGAGTTGTGGGAAGAATATAACACAACCTAACAATCCTCTTGAAGGTTTTGAATTCTGCAATAGACCTCCAACTGACAAATCCAATTATCAAGATTCTCTGAATTCAGTTCACCATTATACATGGGTAGCTTAAATTTAACATCAAGTTCTAATAAGGGTGATTTACCAGTTCCTTCTGAGGTATGTTGATGAGTATGAGTAAGGGTTGTGTTAGTTGAAGAGGGTGAAGATTCCTATGAAGAAGAAGATGAATAATATAGTGGATATGGTGGAGGTTTATCTCCATTTCCATTACCTCCTTTTCCATTAACTCCTCCTAAAGAACCTTCTTCTTTGGGGGGTTTGGAAATTTCACCCTGCAGCCTGGTATTCCTTTTTCATAGAGGACCTTCACCATATTTGTCATATCACCTTCACATTCCTGAAGACCTTCTCATCTTCTATCATGTTTGTAGGTTCTCCTTCATGAGACATGCTCACTGGAATCTCAACTGAAACTGGAGGAAGAACTGGTGTTGGAGATTGTGGCAACCTTTCCCTCCTTCCCCTTGACCTAACTTCAGGGCTTCCAACCAGCTTCCCTTCTCCTCTTTTGAGTTTTAACCTTGTAAGCATGACATAAAATTGCAAATAGTTAATTTCATCTTGCACAAAGGAAACCTAGTGATCTGATACCAAAAATGATCCAATTAAGAATATTAGTTTGTTGTGCTAAGATCCTCCTCAGATTAGAAACAAAATGCTATTCATGTGCTTAAGGATTCATGAGTTATTTGCTAATTTTATGTTATTTTATGAGCAATTTAACATAAAATATAAACTGAACATCAACATATAAATGTACAGAACATCACCAAAAACACATCACAACAAGAACATGATGGAGTTCACCCCTCCTGGGCTACATCTCCTTGGTCCAACTTCCAATGGCTTGGGCCTCTCTATTATGCTCAAAATGTGTAAAAATATGTGTTTACAATGCTCAAATGATTCTGAGACCTATTCCAATGAGTTTAGAATGTCCATAAATGGCTACCTAGCCTCTTTGTGCACCAAATTTTGTCAAAAACTGCAGAAGTTATGACCTCTCCTAGTTTCTCCACTATTCGCTCTACAATTTTCCCAAAATCGACAACAACCTTCATTTTCGCCTGATTTTCCGCTAACACCCACCAAATCCGCCAAAATCCAGGCAGATTTGTCGGAAAATTAATTTAGTTGTCGAGGCTTAGAAACCAAGAGAATGGTCATTTGAGGGCCATGCACCCAGGGGCTAGCCCTCGGTGCTGGCCCTTTCCCTCTGGCAGTCGCATAAGTTGTTGGTCGTTAGGCATAACTGTTGGCAGCTAGAGCTTGGTGTTCACATGGGGCGGTTAGGTCTGCCCAACCCCCAAACATTGCGACATTAAAGCTTAAATGTTGGGTGCAATATATAAGGTTAAGTCGTATCCCCATGGTGCTTTGACAATGGCTTCCGTTTTGTGTTGGGAGGTCGTGGGTTCAACCCCTGCTACCTTCGCTTGATCTATGCAACAATTTTGGTGGCCTCTCAGGCCACCACATGGCAGCCTCCGGCTAGGCCACATGTCAGCCCATGGTTGGCCATCATTCCAACCAATGAAAAAAACCACCAAATCAACCTTTACGGTGATGACACTTGTCACAATATGTTCGCTAATAAATTCTTTGACTAAGTCAATGTACACCTCACCTGCCGAGTCAACTTCACGTGTCAGCCATATGGACTGTTGACTGGGCTATCCTTTTTTTTAAAATTAGCCTGTTTGAGAAATTGAACAAAGCTCGTTTCTGGACTCATACAGAGTCTATTTCGTGAGAAACGAGTTGTGCCAGATTTAGGACGATGAGCAATACATGTTCGTTCAGGTTCCACACCATTCTAACAACTTTTATTTTTGAGCACAATTTTGAGCACCTGATCAACACTTCTCCCAATTGTTCAGAGCTCCCCAAGAAGTAACTATAGTAGAAGTGCTCTGCATTGCCAGGATAATGCCTCGATTGTGAATGAGGATGATGTGGAGAACTTGAACAAATCGGTCTCGCTAGGGGAAATTGAATTTTTTCTGAAGCAGTTCAAAAAAGAAAAAATCCCTAGACCAAATGGATGACCCATTGAATTTTATCTCACCTTTTTTGACTTTATTGGTAAGGACCTCCTACTGGAAATTGAGGAATGGAGACTGTCTGGGAAGATGTACGATGGATTCAACTCCGCATTTATTGATCTCATCCCCAAGGCTTATAATCCCCAGACATTTGATGACTATCGACTTATATCCTTATGCAACTGCATATACAAAATCATAGTTATCCGCATCAAGCCCATATTATCCATGCATATATCCATTAAGGGAACTTTGAGGTCTAAAATGGGCCTCCTAAGAAAAATGTACAACCAAAATAAAATTTATAAGTACCAATAGGATTCAAGATGATGATGTCAACCATGGGGGATGATTCACCATTTTTGGAGTAAAAAAGAAAAAAGATTAAAAAATAATAAAATAATAAATCTATTTTTTCAACTCGTATTTTCAGCGTATCTCTCTAAGGTTTAACTCAAATTTCAAGTGGGAGTATTCATTAGATGCAAAATTTAATTCATCATCCAAGGAGTACCCATTTTGCATACTTTCAATGGACCTCGCTACATGAAAAATGAGAAATACATGAAAAAATGTGACTGCAATTACGTTTTTCATGTATTTCTCATTTTTCGTGTAGCAGGGTCCATCGAAAGTATGGAACATGGGCACTAATTGGACGGGGAATCAAATTGTGCATCTAACAAGTTTTTCTGCTTGAAATTTGAGTAAACCCAAAGGGAGATAAGTTGAAAATACGAGTTGAAAAAATAGCTTTTCCTTTTTCCCCTCTAAAATTTGATGGTGTAATCTAATATTATTTATTATATTTCCACTATTATTTAATAATTTCCTTAGGAGACCCATATTAGACCTCAAAATTCCCCTAATGCAAGGAACAATTTTCTTTCCTCAATCATAGACAGATCCATGAATTCATTGTTACTGCTTAAGAAGGCCTTCACTCTATTAAACTCAAGAACTTTAAAAATATCATTCATAAAACTGACCTCTCAAGAGCTTTTGACAGAACTTGATGGACATACCTTCAACTTATTCCAACCCACATTGTCTTTCCTCACTCTTTCATAAAATGGATCATGTGTTGCTTCTCTTCTACATCCTATAACATTCTTATCAATAAGGTTGCATCCATTTTTTTCCATGCTGAGCGAGGCATCAGACAAGGGTGTCCATTATCACCCCTTCTCTACCTCCTGATCATGGAAGGATTAAGTCGGCTCATATCCAGTGCCCAATCATTCAGGTCATTATGAGGGGTCAAATTGATTTATGTAACCTATCTTACACATATTTTATTTGTTGATGATGTATTAATATTCTTAGATGGATCCATTTGGGACACAACTTGTTTCAAGCATATCCTGTCCCTGTTTTGTAAAGCTACATGAATGATGCCCAATTTCATAAAATCCACCATTATGCATGTATGTTGTTCTCTAAATGAACAAAGATATGCCTTTGAATCATTGATCGGAGAATCCACAGTATGAACATTTTTATGCCAACGTTTCAAATCCCAAATGGGATCCATCATCAGGGTTTCAAAACCCTGATGATGGATCCCATTTGGGATTTGAAACGTTGGTATAAAAATGTTCATATTGTGGATTCTCCGGTCAATGATTCAAAAGATATGCTCTTCAACAATTTCAATTTACACAACTTTAAAGACATTGAGGAGTGCCTCAAGTATCTTGGTTTCAGACTCAAACCAAATAAATACCATATTGTGGACTGGACTTGGCTCATTGCAAAAATTGAAGGATGCATCAACATTTGGCAGCAAAGATGGCTATCTAGAGCTGGCAGATTAGTGCTAATCAAATCAGTGCTAGCAGTGATACCAATATACTAGATGGATCTGGCCTGGATCCCTAAAGGTATCACCACGATAATACAACAAATCCTCCACAGATTCTTATGGGAGGGAAGCATGATGGCAAGACATTTTCTTGGGTGAAATGGGAGAGAATAGGAAAGCCTAAAAAATGGGGTGGCTGGGGCATCAAGGATTCGAATAAATTTTCAATGGCTCTTGCAACAAAACTGGGCTGGTAGATATTAACATCAGATAGTTTATGGAAATAGGTTGTTTATCACAAATATATATACCCTCTTATCACTATGGAATAGATCCACAACCTGATCAGGGGTAGGTCTAGTTCCCCCTTCATATGGAGAGCTATAATAGAATCCATTTTGGACATAAAAAGGGGACTGGCTTGGCATATTGTTACTGGTGAACTAGTACAAATAGGAAAATATGCATGGTTGGGCTGTGGGAATGCACACATACTACCATTGGAGCTCAGGCAGACTCTCAAATATACATGAATCACACAGCTCTTCCAAATCGCAAATGGGGAAAACACTACATGGCTCTCACAAGCATGGAAATCAGCCTAGGACCTCATGATACCAGACATCTGGAGCAATGAATGGATCAGATATATTTGTGCATTAGAAGAGTCACATGTCAGAATAACAGACTGAGAGGATGAAATCATATGGGTTGCCTCTCCCCGAGGACACTACACTCCCAAGGATGGATATACCTTCCTTATTACGGAACAAGAACCTGTTGTTTCTGAATTGTGGTGGCAACCCCTCTGGAAACTCAAGGCACCTCCAAAATCTCGGATGTTCATGTGGTGCCTATTATCAAATAAATTACCTTCTGATGATAACCTTAATCATTAATCTATACATGACCCTTCACGATGCAACCTATGCAAGGAACATGCTGAAGACATTGACCATATCTTCCTACAATGCCCAACAACAAAAATGTTTGGAATCAAATTTATATCTCACTTGAGATCACCATCAGATGGCATTGGGAACAACTCATCTTAGCTTGGCACACTTAGTGGAACTCTGCATCATCATAGATAGTCCGCAGTATCCCCCTCCTAGTCTGCTGGGGTATATGGTTGGCTTGGAATGGGATCATATTCTAGGACTCCCACACTCAATGGAACTCCATTTGCAACAACATAGATGCACTATCTCAGTTGATACTTGAGGAACAACCAAAGAAACAACCCCGTACCATAACACCAGAGGCTATTGATAGATCATACTCATGGGCTTATTTTTATGGATCGGCTCAAGAAACTGGTTGTGGAGGTGGTGCAATCCTATACATCTCAGACAAACATTATTACAAGCTCAAAATGGGATTAGGTCGGGGCACAAGAAAATACACAGAATTAAATAGCCTCAAACACCTACTCATATTTGTAATTGAGAAAAATTGCAACAAGATTCAAATCTTTAGGGACTCAAAAATTGTCATAAATTGGATCAACTCTGCATCTCATTGTCACGTGCACACACTTAGGGGATTACTGGATGAGGTTACTACTCTAAAATCACTTTTTTGATTTTATTGTATGCTCGCACATCTATAGGGAAAGGAACCAGATTTCTGACTGCCTTTCCAAGGAAGCCGCGCAACAACCCAGGGGTCAGTGGATAATACAAGAAGAACAGGATCAGGAATTATACCGGTTCTGTCACATGCCATTTATTAAGCACTCAAGAGAAGATGAGCCGAATGATCTACCCACATGATCCTTCGGCTGTTTTGATAGCTTCATATGACTGATATTATGATTTGCATATTTATATTTTCTAGCTTTTTATGTATATATTTATGGACATTTTATGTATGAAATATGAATTGACACTGGACAGATGGCTCGGTTGATCTATGATATTCGCATAACCCTTTATGCAGCTGATACAACATGAAATTTTCAATTTTGATAATGGAAATTATGATTTTTTTCTTGGGAAAAAAATTACAAATGAGTAGGTTTTCTATTAAATATGTACCCAGACGCAACAAAATACATAGGAAATCAATTTTTTTTTAATTTTTTTATGCATAGGATCCTTCAAGGGAGGACTGGTAAGAGTTTAAAAAATATCTAACTGAAAAAATATTGCTATTAGCAGCCAACATACATGAAATTTGCAAAAGTGGCCTAACAGGAAGACACATTTACGATAAGAGAACATTAACAAAAGGGAGGGAGAACTTTTTCCTAGGGCTTGTTTAGATAAAACTACATATTATCAGTAGGTCGGCTAAGTGTTATGCTTGTAGAGATTTGATTTTGTTTTATCTCCATCTACAACTGTTAGTCATTTAGCTGCCTATGCAGTGCATCGAGTTCATCATCTTGACAAGTGAATTTAGTTTTGAGTGACCGAATTTCATCCATGAGAAAGATAAATGTGTTCATTTGTCGGTGAAATTTCCAGTTCAAGTCCATATTTTCGAGATACAAGGGCTTAAAATTACAAAGAACATTATTTACATTATATACTGCCTCCTGTGACTACTAGGTTTCTTTTTCTGATATGAAATTGGACAGTAACAAAGAGAAGGGAGCCAATTTCCAAAGAGAACTGGATACAAAGAGGTACAAGGGCCAATGCATAGTCTGCAAGGTGAGGCTATAAGGCCAAAGTTAGGCCAAAGGCATGAAATAAAACCAAGGAAGTCCGAGAGAGGCGTCCTTATAAAACAGGAAGGAGTGGGAGGGGAGCCAAAGATCACTAGGCACAGATTATATAGGAAACAGGGAGGAGGATACCAAGGAGGCTTCCGGATATGGGGATAGAGCTTCAGAAAATTACAGGAAGAAGAAAGAAATTCCTCATTAATGACTAAGGAATACTTGAGAGCACGAGGAAAGTGGAAATGCCAGTAGAGACTGCCATGAAAGTGAACCAAGGAGCCAATTCCACTGCCACAAACAAGATTGAGGAGAATTGTGGCTTATTGAGTCAATAGAGAAACCCACAACACACCAAAGAAGCCAATTGCACTACCACAAACAATATTAAAGAGAATGGTGGCTTCCTTAGTCGACAAAGAGACCCAAAATGCACTAAAGGTAATGGAGTTGCTCAATTCACCTCCCAGAGAATAGTATAAGTTCCATTCTCCACCAACTGTGCAGATAACATAACATTTAACCCAAGTAATCCTCAATTTATGACAGATGACACAATCAACTTCTATTACAATCACCTGACTCAGAGTATTCTTAAGGTACTAGTGCAAATTGATCACCATGGAGGGCTATAACGAGATGATCAGATTCATCCTATGGATTTAAACCTAGAGCTTGAGAAACCTCACATAGTATAGATCCATTCACCATTAAAATCCATAATAACCCACTTCCTTAGAACCATCAATGTGAGATATGTTCGATGGTTACAATACCAGTTGAGCACAACTTGTAACACATGTGAGGTCATTGGGACACATTCCCTTGCATGGCTTGCATGCTCACAACAAGCCACACTGCCCCATATAATGTTCCAGCCATATATACCATCAGCTCTTAGTTGTTTTCAGTACATGGGAAGGGCGATTTCGGTAAGGGATTTGCTGCTGTTGCTTTTTTTCATAAAGTCTATATTGGGGCTCAAATAAACTTCATATAGGCTACAAGAGAAGGTGATATATTCATAAGATGTTTCTCCTTCCAATAAAATCATTTATGTTAGTCTAACCCATTTTTAAAAGGCACATGATATTATCTTGTTTGTTAACTTCCATATTTTGAGATCTTAGGACATGGAGAAAAGACTTAAGGTGAAAATGGTCCAAAGCACCCTAAGTTATATGAAGAAGGAGCTTAATATTATTTTTCTTGGGAAATTACCCTCTATATAAATATTGTATGGTGAGGAGAGAGTCTCCAAATATCACAATATTGGTGATTTCCATATCTTTGGCCAAGTTTATCCCAAGCAAGAGGCCATACATTTCGTATTAATTATTGGTCCTCCTTCCTATCCCTCAGGAGTACTTAATTATTTGTTTCCGTCAGGATTAAGGATAACGCATCCCACCTACCACCCCTGGATTATTTTTGGAAGCTCCAAAAAAGTGAATCCAACTATTCTGCGCCTTTTTCCAGTCTTCTAGTTTACTATCCGAGAGACAAATCTTCCAAACCCTTTCTATTGGATTATGTATGGAAGAAGTAGAGGGGGGAGTTTTCAAAGTGTCTATCAACAAATCCATCCATTGTTTCTCATACTGAAATAAGGGGGGACCTCGGTCACTTATCTTTGATATGTTGAATTCAACATAGAGAGAAAGAGCCTCCAGGGTTGTTTTTTAAGGAATTCTAATATTTTTAAAGATGGAGTTATTCCAGAATAGGAAAATATGCCACTAAATATTTTCAGGAAGTGAGACTCGCCAAAGCCATTTAAAATTAGACTTCCTCAAAAAAGAGCCAAGATAGTGTTTGTGCTAGGAAGAAATAAAGGTGGGGAGATTAAGAGGCCATTTCAGATGGGCGAGAAAAGGACCAGGGGCTATAGAACACACCTACTTAGTGTAAGGACATGAAAGGAAAAAATGAAGTACCATTTCTTCTTGTTGTTCACATAAAGGACAGCGCGAAGGACCTTGGATGCCCATTTTCTAAGATGATCAAAGGTTAGGATTTTTTTTTGTGGGTGAGAAGCCAACAAAAGGTTTTGAATTTGGTAATAACATTGTTATGCAAAAGTTTCTTCCAGAGAGAGCTCTTAGATGGCACTTGCATAGAAAACAATATCTCTTCATATCCATCCTCGACCGTGTAAACATGTGACTTCCAGCCCAATTGGTCTTCGACCTATTGGATCCAGGGGTCACAACCCATAAAATTTTCTTTCAAGATCTCCACAAGGGGAAACATGTTGTTGGGAATGTCATCAAATTTCCTGCTTGTCCACTATATTGAGTCATCCTGCAGAGAGATATGAGCGAATGTACCAATCCCTTGGTTTCTTAAATAAATTTGAAAGGGGCACAAGGATTTTAAATCTTGGAGAGGCGGGTGATTATTTATAGAGTCTGTCCAAAAGTGAATTCTAGATCCATTTCCCGACATCCAACTAAAAATTTTGTTTATCACATTAGCCACAACTTAAATAAGCTTCCAAATAGAGTACTCTTGTTGCAAATATTGGATTGGATCAATCCTTCTTCCATTACCCTATTAAGAGTATTTTGAATTAAGAACTTGAGCCCACCAAGTTTATAAATTATATTTGATCATTTCCATGCCAATTTAGTGCTAATGGCCCGATTCATTAGAGTGGGATAACATATACCCAGTTCTCCATGCAATTTTGGGGCTCAAACTGTGGCCTAATTAATTAAGTGAAAATTCTTGGTAGAATATTTACCACCCTCCCAACCAAACTTCCTAATATATTTCACCAAACATTTAAGGATATATTGCGGAGCTAAAAGGGTAGTGAACTGGTATAGGGGGATTGCAGACAAGACAAACTTTATGAGGACAATGCGTCTTGCCATATTTTTCCACCTAGCCCCCCAAGATTCAAGTTTTCCTTTCAATTTTGATATTACACTTTTCCAGGCCTAGGGAGAATGGGATTTAAGACACATAGGAATACCCAGATACATTAAATATTTCCATCTTTCAGCTATGCTAAATCGAAAGACCTCACCAATCTGAATTTTCTTGGCCCTAACATATTCCATGCTAAGAATTGGAATTTTGTAGAAACTGTTAAGCCTCTTGAGGCTAAAAGGAAATTATCCTATATCTGTTTGAGTCTTCTAGCTATGACCAAGGAGGATTCTCCAAGAAGAATTTTCTCATCTGCGAATTGGGAATGATTGGAACTTTTGATATTATGTGTATATCGAAGGTTGGGGAGATGACCATTTCTGTGCTCAAATTCAAGACGTCGACTCATGACATCTACTACAAGAATGTATAAGGAGGATAATGGGCACCCTTGCTGAAGTCCCCGTGAAACTCTGAAGAATCTAGATACTTTACCATTCATCAACGGGGCTATCCTTGGAGAACCAATGCAAGGTTGATCCACTGGATGGAATTCTTATCAAAACCCACTTTATCCATTACTTTGTAGATGAAGCTATGCCTAGCGTTGTTGAAGGCATTGGCCATATCTAGTTTGAGAAGCATTCCCTTGTTCCCCCCTTTTGATTGAAGTCTTTTGCCTTTTGAGCTAGAATTATATTATCAATTATTTGTCTCCTTGGCACAAAACATCCTTGGTTTTTTGAAATAACTCTGAGGAGGATCTTTTTAAGTCTTTCTACAAGAAATTTTGAGATAATTTTATAGGAGACATTGCATGGAGAAATATGTATGAACTTGTTGAAAGAGGAGGGGTTGGTTTACTTTGGGATAAAGAGCCAAAAAAGATGAATTAGTGCCACCTCCAATGTAGTGATGCTTCAAGGAGTATTCAACCATTGTACAAAGATCTTGTTTGATGATATCCCAAAAATTCTGATAGAAGTGAGTTGAAAAACCATCTGGCCTCGGGGCTTTCTCTAAGTGAAATGAAAATATCACTTTGCTTATTTCCTCCTCAGTAGGTATGACAATGAGATGGCGGTTCATGTCTTCAGATATCATATGCTAGATCTAGTCTAACATATGAGTCTCAACCTTCTCTAATAGGGAATCACTTTGGTTATATGCTGCAAACTCCTCCTCGATTTGTTGGAAATCATCCACCTTAACCCATTCACCGTGATTTCCTAAATATTATTTTCCTTTCCCGATTCTTGGCTTGCTTACGAAAAAACTTAGTATTTTTGTTGCCAACATGAAGCCATACACTCTGATATTTCGGTCTCCAACATGAAGCCATACATTCTGAGATTTTGGTCTTCATCACTCTTCTTCTTCTTTTAACAAGGAATAATATTTTGCAAATGTTGCTTTATCTTGGATAAACATTTTAGTTGTTAACGACTCACCTTCCACGGAGGAATGCATTTGTGCAATCTTCTACTCTAGATATTGAATATATGTCTGTCTATCAATTTGAGAGGCTACTTCCCATGATTTGATACTTGTTTTAATCATTTTGATCATTTATTCCTAGATATAGACCATACTTCCTTCAACCTTGGGATGCCATGACGAAGATACCAACTCGTGAAAACCCAGGTGTTGAATCCATAATGGGTAGAATCTAAAAGGGATAGGTCAAAATTTAAGAGGAGGAGACAAATCCAGCTTGATAGGGAGATGGTATGAAATGTTCCAGGGTAGGATAGAGAAGCAGAGGGTGATATTTCATCCCAAGAAGGCGTATGAGATAAGGAAACGATCCAGTCTTGCAGAAATATGTCTTGGGCCAACTCTTTTATTCTTCCAAGTATATTGGAGGCAAAATGACTTGATATCCATTAATTGAAGGTGGCTGATAAAGTCTTCCATCTGTTCTTGAGAGGGATCTCTGATGGGTGAGCCCAATATTGTTTTCCCAATTGTGTAAAATGGTATTGAAATCCCCTAAAGGATCCAAAATAAATTTGTCAAAGGACTTGGAGAGAGGCGCAACATTATTGTTTTTCTCTAAAATGAAATGAAATATAAACATTGATGATAGAACCTACCTAGTTGGAGGTGAGATTTAGGAAAGAGGTAGCTAGCTAGTGTGTCAAATTATGAGTGTTTAGGAGCTGAAATTGACGTGGATCCCCTAGAGTACAAAGACCACCTGAAGCTCCTGTAGCACCAGATGAAGCAATGCCACTACTATTCCATAACATATGGTGTCATGTGAGGATCTCATGGTCTTCCATTTTGGTCTCTTGGAGTAGAGCCACTGAGGGTATTCATTTTTTTATTAGATATTTTACTTCTGCCATTACCTTTTTAGACCAAAGTCCCCTACAATTCCAGGAGATAACTATCATTAATTACTTTTGGTACGATTTTTCCCTTTAGGTGTTGCGATAACATAACCTTTTATTCTTCCATTATTACCCATTTCCCCCATTTGGATATCTTTTAGGGTGGATTGGTGTCCTACTTCTTTCTCCTTTTCTATTTTTTGTAACAACCCTGATGAAAATTTCATGTAATAAAAGTTAATAAAGGAAAAATAAGATCACGGTTAAGGGACACATATTCCAAGCTGAATGTTGGGCAAGATATCCTAGTGGGCATCACTGGATGTTTGTTTTGGCTAGGGAAAATTGGCAAAGGCTAAGGCAAAGGCATTAAAAGGAAAAAAGGCATTTTTGGTACATTTATTTATGAGAATAAAGGAAATTAGGAGAAAAGGAAGGTAAAAGGCCACAGGTTGCATGTGAGGAGGAAATTGAAGAAAAATAATGGAAAATGAAGAAATTAGAGGCCGCATGCATAAAAAGGCTCATGAGCACCAATTCATGGCTTTTGGTCAAGTTCAAGTTTGGAGCTCTCTCATTATTATTTCTCTCTCTCACTCTCTTGGTCACTTAGAGTTTTATTGGAGCACTCTAGTTTGGAGCAAAGGAAAGGGAAGGAAAGGAAAGGAAAGGAAAATCAAGCAAGGAACAAGGAAGGGAAAGTAGGGTCAAGCAACTTCAGTAGGAATACTTGTAGGTAACCTTTTGCATGTGTGATTTCCTATCTAGTTTGGACATGCATGGCTTTGCATGTTGGTGTATGGTTCCCTTGCTATTAATGGCATGGTTTTGTTGGGTTATGACAGTGGTTTGTACCCTAGCCTAGCCTTTTTCTAGAGGCCATGGTATGTTGGGATGTTTATGTTGATCCGCAGTTTTGTTCTTATTACTGTCAGATTTAATTCCCATTTTGGCCCTTTTTGTTACCATGGAACCTATTTCTCTGCTAAATCACTATCCTAATCCTATCTCTACTCAATACTTGAGGTAAACCTTCTCATGGTTGCATTTAGCTAATTATTGGTAGATTTAAGTAAATAGAAGTGGCATATTCTTAAACTAACTTATTACTATTATCTAGTGTAGAATCTCAGCAGAATGTGCAAGTCGATCCCCAAAAGGAGTAGTTGATGCATGAAGACCTTCTACTTCGGTACTCAAGGGCTATATGAACAATTGGCACTCAAGTAACGAAATGGATAAGGTGCAGCATGTTCTGGAAGATGAGAGGGTGTAGTCACAAGTAGCATGCATCATGATCTTGAGATCCTCGCCCGATTTCCCTTGATTGCAACATATACAAAATTGGGAATTGGTTACGAATGGATAGACCAATTCGAGATGCTCGTTTGAACCAACTCACCTGAAAGGAGTAATGCAGATTCACTCGTTATTTTTAGTTTATGTTTAACTGTCAGTAAATGCCTATAAAAGCGATTGAATGTAATATGTTAGGGGGGATTGTAGACCGTAGCACTGTGGCACTAAAGTTATGAAGCAATTTTGAAGTATGACCGAACCAGTTTGAATACAATCGTAATGCTATTGTTCTGAAGCGGTTTTCAAATGCGTTGATGGAATGAAGTTTATGTTTTAACTATGCATCGAATTGTTTAAGCTACTGTAATTTATCCAACCCCAGGTGTGGCCGAGCCCACCCATTTGGGATTGTTTGTATTTGAAACAACAGTGACACTACAACCTTAGATTTGCTTAATCTCCTTTTCATTTACAGTTTTGTTATGTGAATTATTATTTGGTTAATTTATTATTGGTTATTCTTGTAGAGTTTTTGTCATTTTCTGATTTGCAATCGAATTCTAGTGTGATATCACGCCCTTCGAACCAGAGCCACCCTGTCGTTTTGTTGCCTTCACTTGAAACACATTACATAGCCATCAATATATTTGGATTGTCACCCATAGTGAATGTCTGAGCCCTTAATATTTTGAGTAGTTATATATGGAGAATGATTTCGATTGAATCCGATAGGCTTTGTCCCCTTCCCTTAAATTAACCTCTGTTTTATTGACAAGAATCAATTTAAGTTAATCCCAATTATAGTATTACAGAGGCATTTGAAATTAGGATGAAACTAGCTAGATCATTCCAAAGACTTAATGAAATCAATTGAATTGTTGAATTGATAGTTTAAATACGAGAATGTCTGGGTTGCACAAATAATTAATTGACTTGTTTTATTGTGGATTGATGCATTGTAAACTGGTATAAACATTACAAGGACGTTTTCAAAAGATCCATTCCACACTCACCATTTATCTTCTCTGTTCATTTGATTACTAATACCGGTGGTAAAATGAAACGATCATCCTCACTTTCATGCAAAAGGCAGTGTCCTTTGAATGAATTTTTTCTCAGTTCATATCTTAGGGTGTTTACTCCATGAATAGATCATTGTTATGTCTTACATTAACAAGAGGTAGGGATTTATTTTGATTATAGCATAGAATTTGTCATAGTCTTAGATTTGATAGCTGAACATCAAGTGAGAAAAGTATCATGGTTGCTCTCATTTTATTAGAATTCTGTAAGTAATACATTGAATATAAAACAACAGAATAGATCAAAATAGACTAATTCCTCCAATTGATATTTGAACCTTAAAACTTGATCTGAACGTAAACCCTTAAGTGCAGAATAATTGGTTGATTGAAGCATTAACAGGATAGGTCACTCATTGAATTAGCAATTGGATTGTCATAGATTATTTATCATTATTTGCTCTGGTAATGAATGATTATGGCATCAATAGTTTAATAAGTTGAGTGGTGATTACCATAGGGTTTTTTGATTTCTTTCAAAGAATTGTCATTATAGAATTCTTGTTGAAAGTGATTGAGTGATTTTTCATATAGAGCCTGTTACCAACATGCAAAGTTTGATTAGGGTTTGGTGTGAATAGAAGTTCATTTTTACTAGGAATACTCCATTAAGTGCATATTTGAATATTGGGATTTGTGAAGATTTTAGGTAAAATTTGATTGTTGGGTTTGCTCATTAGACGATAAGATTTGTGAGTATTTCTTTCATAAATCATTAATAAGGAAACGATTAAACTCTGACATAGTCGGAACAGAGGAAGCATAAGGAAATTTGTGCTTACGAACCTCGGGTTGACAATTAATCTTAAGGGATTTAATCTGACAAATTAATCTCTCAACATTTTGGCGCCGTTGCTAGGGAAATTTCCATTTCTTATTCAAGTAATCACTGTCATTTGATTTTCAAGAACCTGCAGAACTGTCAGAGGGTGAAGAGAGTATGGTAAGACATGAGTGAAGAGCCACACATCCACTTTTGTGGGGTTGCTCTAAAGTTTGACCGATCACTGTTGTTCTTGAATTTCTATTTCCTTCATCTTTATGCATAAGAGTACAGGTAGACCTAGGGTCAAAAAAGGTAGATTTATTTCAAATTCTAAATTTCCTACAGCTTTTGGATTAGTCAATATACCTATTTTAACTATTGCTAATCGATATGCAGGTCTAAGACAAGAAGGAGGAAGTGTTGATGCCAACGTGGTTTTGGATTAGGAATTATTTGATCAAGAAGGAAGGATCATTTAGGGAATCATCTTTGACAACCCCATAGAAGAACCAGTGGAACAAACAGACCTCGTGGACGAGCAGTCAACCAATATCTACCGTGTTCCAACACCCCAGATCCACACCATAATCAACAAACCCCAACGGGTACCTATCACAAATATGGAGCATGCAAGGGGTGAAGATAGACACAACGACGAGCACCAAGAGGAAGGAGAAGGCCCTAGAAGGAATGCTAACCTTCTTGGGGGAAACTAGGAAGAAGAAGAGGAAGAAGTTACTTTCGGGTTCCCTATCCTAGATGTAACTCGCGACATTAATATGAAGAACATTCCGATGGCATCTCTGCCACTATTCTATGGTAAATCATCCGAAGATCCCGATGATTTCCTTTTCGAGTTCGATATCTTATGTTGTAGCTATAACTATTATGACAATGCACACAAACTCAGATGTTTTCCTGCCACATTAAAAGACGCAGCCCTCAGGTGGTTCATGAGTCTAGGGCAGCATACCATATACACATGGGATGACATGAGGTCAACCTTTCTAAAAATATATCAAGAATTCTGTAAGAGTAGGGAGATCAGTGATATCCTTATGATGCAACAAACTGAAGATGAAAACCTAGAGGAGTATCTTGAGAGGTTCCTATACAACTTTCATAAATCTCGTGGAAATACCCTAGATTTGAAAATCATCAGAACAATGTTCTTAAAAGGGCTAAGAGATGACTATATAGAGACATTAAACTTTCTTAGTGGTGCAAACATTTACAAGAAATCCTTTGCTGAAGTCATTGACCTTTGTCGCACCTACTCTAGGAGCCAAGCTAAAGTAGGTAAAAAGCTTCGTGAGCTTAGAGACAATTCTCGAGACTATGTGCAGAAGAAAGCTGTTTCTAATACTGTCACTAGGGTTGAACTAGGAAACATATTAGAGAATTTCAAAACTGACATCTTGAATACAATCAACACCCAGCTTGACACCACGAAAATCAACCAAAAGCATGAGGCTGAAAAGGCAGCTATGGTAGTATTTTGTCCCAAGTGTAGACAAAAACATGTAGAGAGGGAATTTCCTCTAAATTCTATAGAAGTCTATGGAATCTGCACTCTAGAGCACCAAAATGAGAAGTTCTCATCACTTCCTGGTCTACAGGCCATTTACAAAAGCAATACCGAAACCCTTGACCTATCTCAGACAGCCAAGAGACCCACTTGGAGAGGTCAGAGTCAGAGTTTGCTCCCAGACCCAAATTTTCAAGGGTATAACCAAACCCAGCCTTGGACCTTTCCTGCATCCTACCCCCCTTGGGGTGCTCAAAGTACTGCCTGGAACAAGAATTGGAGAACGAGCCCTTATACCACCAGCTATCATCCCCAATCCCAATTCTACATGCCTTATCCAAATATGCCGAGTACTTCATACAATCCAACCATGCAAACCTATCAGTAGGCATATAATCCCAACAAGTATCAACAACCTATGCAGTTTCCACCTCCTCTGCATCAGTTATTACCAGTGCCTGCCAACATGACACCTCCTATGCATCAGTTGCTACCTGCGCCTACTAGCACATCACCCTTGCAGGCACCAGCTAATATAAACCCACCACGGCCTACACTACTGCCTGCACAACCCATACCTAACCCAAATCACAATAGGACACATCAACCTGTGAAAAACATAGACATCCAGACCTTCCCTACATACATGATCACGACCATTCCTATGAACGAAATCCAGTTGCAGTAAGGAAAAATAGTGAATAAAGGGAAGTCGACTGTGGTTATTCAAGAAGAGGTTCGCTTCCCATCATTTGAAAAACATTCACAAAATGAAAACTAGCAAACAACGGAAAAAGAGTTGATTGAACCGCCATACCCGGAGACACTAATAGTAAGGAAAGAAGAGGTCTCGCTTGAATATGACTTGGAAATGAGCTTAGCAACGTCTGTATTAAAATACCACTTTTACAAGCAATCCAAGACATCCCTATATACACTAAAATTGTCAAGGATCTTTGCATCAAGAAACTGGGGAGAAAAAGGGCATAAAAACCAGAATGTCAAAATTATGAGTCAAATGTCCACGATAATTTCAGACATGCCTACCAAATACAGTGACCCTGGAAATCCCATCGCACTATCGAAATAAATGGAGTGCTTCTGCAAAATACTCTTCTAGATTTAGGGGTTGCAATAAATGCAATGACTTATGAAATAATGACATCACTACAGCTGCCTGGATTGAAAACCACCCCTATACTTTTAGAGATGGCAGATAAATCTATTGTCAAACCAATAAGATCCTTGGAAGACATAGTAGTCACTATTTCCTCCTGGCAATATCCTATAGACTTTGTAGTCATTTCTCTAAAAACCTCTAGACCTGGACACCCTGTGGTCTTGGGAAGGCCATGGCTGGAAACTATGGACGCCATCATTGGATGCAAAAGTGGGGAAATGACCATTTCAAATGGATATCACAATCAAACGTTGTCCATCTTTCCACCTGCTCAAACAGCTACCGAAGTACCAATATGGCTCGAAAATCCTTATGGAAACAAAGACTGCATGTTTCCATTATTAACATTAGAATAGTCTAGAGGTTTCCAGGAACACTCTGATGAGCATGTCTTGCAGCAGTTTCTAGTTGATAGTTCTTGCATCAATTATCCCATCTCGTTTAATGGTTATCAACATGTGTTTAGTGATGAGTTTCAAGAAACCTTCGATCCAGCTGTCTTTGCCTCATTTGCAGCCATGGAAGGAAGCCAGGAGCTCACCACAAAACCTGTGGAAATATTTTAAGGGAAAATTCTACATATTGGCACAGGATTGACTACAGAACAAAAGCAGTAGTTGATGAGTATGGTTCGAGAATAAACCGAAGCATTCACATGGGATTACTTGGATATGATAGGTATACATCTAGACACTTGCATCCATCATATTTATACAAATGAAGAAATGAGATTTGTTCGGCAACTGTAGAGGGCGGATGAACCCAACATTAAAGGATATTGTTAAAGATGAGCTTCAAAAAATTTTGGCGGTAGATTTCATTTACCCCATTTTTGATAGCAAGTGGGTGTCACCTTTGGTAGTAGTCCCAAAGAAGAATGGAAAATGGTGAATCTGTGTCGACTATAAAGAATTAAACAAAGCTACACTGCATGGTTATTTTTCATTGCCTTTTATCGATCAAGTTCTCGACACACTCTTAGGGAAGAAATACTTTTATTTTCTAGATGGTTATAGCGGATACAATCAAATACAAATTGCTAAAGAGGACCAGGAAAAGACTACCTTTACATGCCCATGGGGTACTTATGCGTATAAATTCCTTCCCTTCAGTCTCTGTGACGCTGATACCACCTTCCAGAGAGCTATGCTTGCTATCTTTTCTGACCTAATCCATGACTGTGTGGAATTCTATGTGGACGACTTCACAATCTATGGGTATGATTTCCCGCAAGCCTTGGAGAATCTAGAAAAGGTATTGATCCGCTGTCAAGAAGTTGACCTAGCCCTTAGTAGTGATAAATGTAGGATGATGCAAACTAAGGGAATTGTTCTAGGCCACCATGTATCATTTGATGGAATTCAAGTCGATCCGGAAAAAATTGAGGTAATTTCACGTATCCCTATTTCGAGCTCGCAAAACGAGGTAAGAAGTCTTCTAGGGCATGCAGGATATTATCGAATATTCATTGAAAATTTAAATAGAATAGCAAAACCATTATTTAAATTATTAACTAAAGATGTTGAATTTGTATGGAATGTTGACTGTCAACACGCTTTTCAGGCACTGAAGGAAAAAATGTCTACAACTCCGGTGCTAAGAGGACCAAATTGGTCCTTACCCTTTCAAATTTTTACAAATGCTTCAGATACCGCACTGGTAGTAGTTTTGGGACAAAGGGAGGATAACTTTCGCTATGCCATTTACTTTGTTAGCAAAAATCTCTCTCCCACTTAATTAAATTATATGGTCATTGAAAAAGAATTATTAGCAGTTGTACATGCTATAGGGAAGTTTAGACATTATATTATTGGTTATGAGACATTTTCCCATACAAATCATTCTGCTGTTAGATTTTTAATGAATAAACCAATTACTAAAGGTAGGATATCTAGATGGTTGTTGATTTTACAAGAATTTAACATAACTATAGTTGATAGGCCTGGAAGGGATAATTTGGTAGCTTACTTTTGATCTCATTTAAATCTTACGCAGGGAAGCATGCCAATGCTAGTGCCCGATGAATTCCCATATGAAGATCTATTTTCCATTTCTACCATTACTCGTTGGTTCACTAATGTTGCCAATTATTTGGTATTAGGAAAACTACCTCAGAACATGTCAAATTGGGAAAGGCATAACATAGTGCAATGCAGTGTGAGTTACTCATGGATCGAGGGAGATCTATTCTATACAGGGCCAGACTTGATTATAAGGCGATGTGTGTGGGAAGAAGAAATTCATGACATACTAAGTGCCAGTCATAATGAACCTTGTGGCGGCCATTTTGCTGATAAAAGGAAAACATATAAAGTTCTTCGCATTGGATACTATTGGCCTATGCTCTTCAAGGATGCCAAGAAGTTTGTTTTAAGTTGTGACGCTTGCCAAAGAATGGGGAGGCCAGTGGCCTTCGATGAAATGCCCCTTCACCCGAAAATTGCTATTGAACCATATGAGAAGTGGGCATTTGACTTCGTAGGGCCCATCTCCCCAATGTAAAATAAGAAAAAATATATTTTGGTATGTACTGATTACGTCACCAAGTGGGTGGAGGCTAAGGAACTATACGTTGCCACAGAAAAGGCGGTAGTAGAATTTTTGTTTGAGGACATCTTTACAAGATTTGGGGTCCCACGGGAAATTTTCACTGACCAAGGAACCCAATTTACATCAAAGATGGTCAAGGCACTTACAGAACAATACCAAGTGAAGCACCGCAAATCGACTCCCTACCACCCCCAAGCTAATGGGCAAGTGGAGTCCACGAACAAGGTGTTGGAATCCATCCTCACAAAGACAATCCAAATACATCATAGAGATTGGGTGGAAAAGTTACCAGAGGTACTTTGGGCTTACCGAATCACTTGGAGGAATGTGACTGGGCATACTCCCTATGAGCTAGTCTATGGTAAACAAGTACTTCTGCCCATTGAATTTTAGGTAAAAATATTTAGAATAGCTATTCAATTAGGCATGAATTTAAACGAGGCTCAAGAGCAAAGATTGATGCAATTGAACAAGCTAGATGAAATTCGACAAGATGCCTACCACTGAAATGCATTAGTACAGAACCAAAGAGCCCGATGGCGCGATAAAGTCATTAAGAAGAAAGTCTTCCATCTAGGCGACTGGGCCTTATTATACGATAGTAAGTTTAAGCACTTCAAAGGTAAATTTTCTACTAGATGGTTGGGACCATATGAGGTAATTGAAGTTTTTGATAATGTCTCAGTTCACATTTATACTATTGATAATGAAAAGACTTGTTTTGTGATAAATGGTCATCGACTTAAAGTTTATCATAAGCCACTCTCACGTGATCAGTTTTTGCAGGAAATTCAAAAGGACCCAGGATTGGAGTTGATACATGAAAAGGACTAGCCCCTTGCTGGTTCATTTAATTAATTTTTATCTATTACACACACACACACACACACACATATAACAGTGGGTTATCATTTTTTTTATCCACAGGTGGTCCTCCCCACAACCCATGTAGAATAAAGGAGGAATTCACTAGGAGAAAGTTTATCCCTTTAACCAGGCCTGGTGGATTGCATATAGAAAAGGAACTCATGGAGTCTCCTTTGGAAGCCTTCAGACTCTATAAATATGAAGCTCCTGAGCAATGGCTGGTATAGGCTTGTAAATGAAATGGACCAGCAGTAGTCTAGGGATTCCTTAAGTACAAAATTGTTCTTTTCCGGGCTCAAGGAAATGATTATGGAAAGGAAACCTGTGGAGTCTACTTTGGGAAATTCAAACTCTCTAAATAGGAATGCCTTGAGCACTAACTACTTTAGGCTCGTTAAAATAATAAGGTAGTAGTAGTATAGGGATCCTCTGGACTGTGAATTATTCTTTTCCGGGTCAAAAGGAATAACTACGGAAAAGAACCCCCCTTGGAGCTCTCTTTCTGACCATTTCTAGCTCCCAAAAAATAAATGCCCCAGGCAGTCACCATTACAGGCCTGGTTAAAATCTGTGGATTGGTAAAGCAGTCTCCTTTACAGAAATAATAAGCAACTTGGTCAATGATATGGAGCTGGAGATTCCGAGAGGGTGGCAGTTGAACTATACCCTATACTTTGTTCATTTCAGTTGTTTTTATGTGAATCTCAGAATCTGGTTCTACCTAATTATATTCAAATAACTGTGTTTATGGCTGACCAGAATACCTTGGTTTCATAAAGGCCTCTGTGCTTTACTCTGTCCAAGAATGTGGCTCATATTGCACAGGAGGGCCCAAGAGTTTTCTTAAAAGAGGGTCCTACAATCCTTCAGCTACTACCAAAACATACACACGGGACTACCCTACAACATTTTGTCTGTGTAAATCAGGGTCTGTCTTATATGCAGCCGAAGGATGCTTGGAACTATCAATTCACTCAGAATTAAAGAACAGGTTCATAGAATCAATATTCTATCCGCCAAGGCATAGCATGTCAATTTTCCAAAATTCGGGCACCACGCACTCAATCGCAGGAGGCATTGTTTAGGCACATGGAGCCCACACTCGACGCAAATCACTTAAGTGGTTAAGGTATGTGCTTGTTTTTGCTTGAATTTTACTGATAAGTAGTTAAGTGTTAATCATTTTAAGCATGCCTTGGGATCCATCATATGATCACCATGATCACATATCTTACGCCTCGCTTGTATAAGTCCTGATTTTATAAACAAATGACGCTCCAGCATTTCACAATCATTGCCTACGATTCATCCTTATTGTGTCATAATAACGACTCCCCGCTTGACTGTCATTTCATAATATCTCCTGTCATCATGGTGGTAACCTGGCACCTCATCACAGAGGAGCTCACATGCTCTCCCCACAGGCTGCATTTCGCACTCAAGTGCCCACGCTTCCCAACAGAGAAGGTGGAGTCACCATGGAACCAATCCCTGGTATCTGATTACCATTATGGAACCGATCCCCTGTGCCAAATCAATTATCACAACGATCGTCCAGTGGTAGTTAAATATAGAACACTTGAAGATAGGGGTTGAGAATTGATCAAAGTCCGGCAACACAAATTGTAGTTGAACTATAGGTGCCATGGGAGGAGACAGACATGAACCAACCTTCGTTCAGTTCTTGCACAACTCAGAATATGAGAAGTGTAAAGGAAGCCTGGAAGAAAAAGGCTGGATGCCTTTTCTCCAGAAGTTCCAAGGCTATAACGACCAAGTAGCGCTTGCATTCGCTAAGAACTTCGATGGTGAAAATGCCCAAGTCGGCAATCTGAGCTTTAAAATCACAGAGGAATCAATTAGTAGGGCCACAGGTCTACCAACTGATGGTGAGAAATTCTTCAAAGGCAGCCAGTTGGAAATACCGAATTGCACAGGGTTCTTAAATCTAGCTTACAAGTCAATTAGTTGGACAAAGGGGGTGCTTTGTAATTGCATAGAGAAGTGATGGTATCCACTCCTAACCATGCTACAACGTTTCGTGACCTGTGAAGGGAGGTTCATTGTGGTCTTCCTCTATCACATCGACTCCTGGTTCACTTCACAGAGGGTAAGCATCTCAATATCCCTCATTTCCTAAGGTTGAGCTTGTGAAAAATGGCTAAGGGAATACAGTCACAGGGAAAAAAGACCAACACGACATTATATCACCATAGTTTGATCAAGATTTTTTTGGTTGCTGAGCTGAGGCAACAAAAGCGGTCGTGGGAGGACTTCCTAACAGAAGCGTTCCTTGGACAGGAGACACAAATGAAGGGTAGGTAGCGTATAGTGGGTAGATCCCTCAAAATTGAAGAAGCCACTCCCCCATCAAGGTCTGCATCTACCCCTACCCATTATGCTACCCCTGTTTCTGCACCCCCTCCTATAGGTGTAGTTCGTGTGAAGGATGGCACACGAAACGTTTTGAAGGAGACCCTCGCAAGCTCATCATGAAAGAGGAAAGGTGATCAAGTAGAACCCATCCAACCAGTCCAAAGCCCCATGATATAGAGCGATGCTCAGGACTCCTTAGAGAAACCCCCCTTCAATCCTAAAAGCATCCGAAGCCTAAGCGCCAAAGACCCTCATTTCCCTGTAACACTCCCCCGATTGTTGTGGCCAAAACTTCAACTCAAGGACGTCGACGAACCTGTAGTATGGGACACACCCCGTAAACCATGGTTGAACGAACTAGCTCAGTCCATGTCCATGTTTCATCCTCCCACAATGACAGTCCTCTGCAGTCCCAATTGAACATAGAAGAGGAGGTCACAACCTCATTTAAACTTCAAATCCCGAAGGATATCGCATGAGATATGGAGGCTTTGTCTCCTACTGAATCAACAATGGGCGAGAATGCTACAAAACCTACCTCGCATCAACTACCGTCTAAGAAGCATAAGGGAAAATCCCCAAGAGGGAGTGCTTTGCAGCAATCCACAACACCGACTAAGAGTCCTACACTGGATGTAGAGGAAAATTTGAAAATCAATCTTGTGAAGTTACGGAAGGCAATTGTTAAACTGAGAGAGTATGCGAACAAATATAAGGTTTTGTTTCATTTTGAGAAGGACATAAACCAACAATTTAGAGATTCCAATATGAAGCTATATGCGTAGAATGATGCCTTGGTACGCAAAAATAAGCACCTCCTATGTTGGAAGGTAGCTCGGAACAAACCTGTGAAACGATTGAACACTAAGGGACTAGCGTTGTAAATCCAGAAGTGTTCACCATGGATTGGACAAGGGATAGAAGTGTGTGACAACAATCTCCTTTAGTGGCACAATTCCTTTTTGTTGGATGCATGAGGACATGAATCAGGCTAAGTGTGGGACGATGTTGATTCTCAATTTTGTTCTTATTATTGTCGGATTTAATTCCCATTTTGCCCCTTTTTGTTACCATGGAACCTATTTCTCTGCTAAATCACTATCCTAATCCTATCTCTACTCTCTACTTGAGGTAAACCTTCTCATGGTTTAATTTAGCTAATTATTGGTATATTTAAGTAAATAGAAGTGGCATATTCTTAAATTAACTTATTACTATTATCTAGTGTAGACTCTCAACAGAATGTGTAGGTTGATCCCTAGAAGGAGCAATTGATGCATGAAGACCTTTTACTTCAGTACTCAAGGGCTATATGCAGAATTGGCACTCAAGTAATGAAATGGATAAGGTGCATCATGTTCTGGAAGATGAGAGGGCGCAGCCACAAATAGCACGCATCAGGATCTTGAGATCCTCGCCCGATTTCCCTTGATTACAACATATACAAAATTGGGAATTAGTTACGAATGGATAGGCTAATTCGAGATGCATATTTGAACCAACTCACTTGAAAGGAGTAATGCGGATTCACTCGTTATTTTTAGTTTATGTTTAATTGTGAGTAAATGCCTATAAAGGCAATTGAATGTAATATGTTAGGGGGGATCATAGACCGTAGCACTGTGGCACTAGACTTATGAAGCAGTTTTGATGTATGATTGAACCAGTTTGAATACAATTGTAATGCTATTGTTCTGAAGCAGTTTTCAAATGCGTTGATCGAATGAAGTTCATGTTTTAACTGTGCATTGAATCGTTTAAGCTATTGTAAGTTATCCAACCCCAGGTGTGGCCAGGCCCACCCATCTGGGATTGTTTGTATTTGAAACAGCAGTGACACTGCAACCTTAGATTTGCTTAATCTCTTTTTCATTTACAATTCTTTTGTGTGAATTATTATTTGGTTAGTTGATTATTGGTTATGCTTGCATAGTCTTTGTCATTTTCTGAGTTGCAACTGAATTCTAGTGTGATATCATGCCCTTTGAACCAGAGCCACCCTGTCGTTTTGTTGCCTTCGCTTGAAACACATTGCATAATCATCAATATATTTGTATTGTCGCGCATAATGAATGTATGAGCCCTTAATATTTTGAGTAGTTATAGATGGAGAATGATTTCGATTGAATCAGACAGGATTTATACCCTTCCCTTAAATTAACCTCTGTTTTATAGACAAGAATTGATTTAAGTTAATCCCAATTATAGTATTACAGAGGCATTTGAAATTAGGATGAAACTAGCTAGATCATTCGAAAGACTTAATGAACTCAATTGAATTGTTGAATTGATAGTTTAAATACGAGAATGTCTGGTTTGCACAAATAATTAATTGACTTGTTTTATTGCGGATTGATGCATTGTAAATTGGTATAAACATTACAAGGATGTTTTCAAAAGATCCATTCCATAGTCACCATTTATCTTCTCTGTTCATTTAGTTACTAATATTGGTGGTAAAACGTTACGATCATCCTCACTTTTGTGCAAAAGGCAGTCTCCTTTGAATGAATTATTTCTCAGTTCATATATTAGGGTGTTTACTCCATGAATAGATCATTGTTATGTCTTACATCAACAAGAGGTAGGGATTTATTTTGATTATAACATAGAATTAGGTATAGTCTTAGATTTGATAGCTGAACATCAAGTGAGATAAGTATCATGGTTGCTCTCATTTTATTAGAATTCTGTAAGTAATTCATTGAATACAAAAAAGTAGAAAAGATCAAAACAAAGTAATTCCTCCAATTGATATTTGAACCTTAAAACTTGATCTGAACATAAACCCTTAAGTGCAGAATAATTGGTTGATTGAAGAATTAACAGGATAGGTCACTCATTGAATTAGCAATTGGATTGTCATAGATTATTTATCATTATTTGCTTTGGTAACGAATGATTATGGCATCAATAGTTTAATAAGCTAAGTGGTGATTACCATAGGGTTGTTTGATTTCTTTCAAAGAATTTTCATTATAAAATGCTTGTTGAAAGTGATTGAGTGATTTTTCATATAGAGCTTGGTACTAGCATGCAAAGTTTGATTAGTGTTTGGTGTGAATAGAAGTTCATTTTTACTAGGAATACTCTGTTAAGTGCAAATTTAAATATTGGGATTTGTGAAGATTCTAGGTAAAATTTGATTGTTGGGTTTCCTCATTAGGCAATAAGATTTGCGAGTATTTCTTTCATAAATCATTAATAAGGAAACAATTAAACTCTGGCATAGCTTGAATAGAGGAAGCGCAAGGCAATTCGTGCTTATGAACCTCGGGTTGAAAATTAATCTCAAGGGATTTAATTTGACAAATTAATCTCTTAACAGTTTATTTCGGTTTTGGAACTTTGGAATTTCCGGATGGATTTTAGAATCTAGGGCAAAGGTAGTCTCAAGGTTCATTCCCAAAGGCCTAGGAATCACTTGATTGGTTTTGGTGGGATACACGGTAAATCCCGAGGGAGCGATCTCGGTTTAGGGCCTAGTGATCTGGGTTTGGATTGTGGTAATGCTTGAGAGACAATGAGACAAAAAATTCCTCAAGGATAGTGATGGACTCTGGATGGCACTCCTAGTTTTGTTCGGTTGTGATCGAAGTTAAGGGTTTTGGTGTGATCATGGTCTGGTGAGGGTGGGGGTGGTTTAATCTTTGGATTCGCTTGGTTGTTCTTAGATTGGTTGTTTTATGAGATCCCACATTCATTCTTGGAATATGGCACTGGGGCGACTAGCTGACAGAGAGATTTGGTTCAGCCATGTCTATGGTCGGGTGGTACGTGGAAGTCGCAAACTTGGTCGAATTTGCCTATGATTAAGAAAAGATAAGTTATCCTACTTTTACATTGATTTATATATGCATTTAATGGCTATCATATCCCTAATATTTATATGGTTTTATGCTGGTTATAAGCATGGTTGAATGACTCGTTCATGTCATCGCTATTTTATATATTTACTTGTAACTATTAATTGGATGGATGTAAGATATAATTGATTGTTTAGTGGTTCAATGGAGAAGGAGGTGATTTTTTTTGTTATGTTTCATAAGTTGTTTTAGTCATTTATGCTCTGTCTTGTATCCTAGACCTGTAGGTTGCATTAATGCCAACTGTTTGACAGAAATTCAGTCCTAGTTGGGGATGCTCAGGCCTAATCCTGAGGGTGATTTTGATTGATCAACATTGTTATCATGTTTTTAATGATTTCTGAATGTTACAACAAGTTTTGGGCAGAGGCTAGGATTCTGGTCTAGAAAACTGGCTCAAATCCTTAAGTCTTGGCACAAAACTGGAAATTTTGGACGACAGTCGCTGGAAAGAAGGCCTATGAGAGTGACTTTAGGTTGTTGGTCGATCCATTTCCCATGGCATGAGAGTGACTGAGGCCTAAGAGATGCAGAATAGTAGTGGGACCCAGGGACAAGCTATTTGAGTGGCTGACTTGTCCCCTGAGGGGTATGTTGATGATGTTATATGACTGTATGTGATTTTCCATCGATTTCACTTCCTTAAGGTGACATAGGAGGTCAAATATAATTGTAGTAGAATCTCTCCTCATGTTTACCCTAGTTGGCATGGCTAATTTGGGTAGACCCGGGAGGGGGTGTTACAAATTGGTATCAGAGCATGGTTTGATCTCTTTGGGTCATATATGGTGCTACAGATATGGGTGAATGTGTTGGTTATGCTTGCATGTCAGTTGTGCATGTGGCTCTTAACTGACGTTCCATGTGCTTATTGCACTGGATCATATTGATCATGGTAGAATTAAGGTTATCATGAGTAACTTGATTTCGATTTTATGGAATGCATTGTCATGAGTATATGATTGGTTATACAATTATGTGCAGCTTGATTACATTCTTGTATGTTGGGTTAGTTTCTTGGTTATTTCATTACATGCATAAGTCTTGTAGGTTGATTACAAGAATTGATCGCTTATGCTCGACTAGATGTGGTTATGCATATGTGTAATTGATTAGGAATTTCTTATGAAGGTGGATAGTTGCATGAGGTAATGTGGCTACTGGAGTATTGGTTGTTGTCATGCATGAGGTCATAGCATGTATTGTTGATATGGCCTTGCATTGATGATTGGACCCTAGTTAGTATGATGGTTATGCATTGATGCACTTATTGATATATGTCAATATGTTATTGAGGTTATGTTGTACATGCATCAAGCTAATTTGATGATCTCGCAGACAAGGTATCCTCCCCGAATATGATAAGGTATGTTTATTTATGGTGATTTGGTTTAGCTGACATAGTATGCCTTGCAAGAATGAGATCAGATGGCAATCAAGGTGGTATACTACATAGAATCTCCCTATGAATCAGATGGGAAGTGTGGTGAGGGGCACTCTTCTGACTTAGCAGAAACATTGAGAAACCTAAATGAAGAAATAAGGAGTTGCAAAGCAGGAAATGACAAGATCATGCAGGCACATGAGAAACAAGCACAGGTGAATGCGATATTATTTAAGAGTTTGTCAGTTTCGCTATGACAAGGACCTCTTCAGATCAACGATGGACATGAGGATAGAACTAATGGGGCATATGGTAGCAGGTCTCATACTAGAAATAGGTTAGATAGATTTGACACTATTAGATATGGAAGGATTTTGGACACTCCGAATAGGAGAGGTACTGGACACATGTATTACTCTAGTTCTGGTTCTGATAGATGTCATGATTGTCATCATTATCATCCGTACAGGGGGATGATAGGGGATATTTTTCGGATGAGTTCAAGAAGGAAAAGCCATCTACCTTTGATGGAGATATTAAGAAATCATAGGATGCAGAGGCTTGGTTGCTTGGCATGCAGAAATTCTTTAGATTGCATGATTACTTTGAAAATATGAAAGCAAGGATACCACTTTTCTGTCTCAAAGGTAAAGTGGATATTTGGTGGGAAAACATGAAGAATGTCAAGGACATACATGAGGATGAGTTGACTTAGCATGCGTTTGAAAGGCTCTTCAAGAAGAATTACTTGTTTGAGAGGTATTATGATGATAGAGCTAAGACGTTTTATGGGTTGTGGATGGGTTCTATGACATATGAGGAGTATGCTAGAAGATTTTTGGAGTTGTTGAGATATGTGCCTTACCTCAAAGAGGAAAAGGCTAAGGTTCAAAGATTCATCAGTGGATTTCCAGTTGCATACAAAGACCAGATTGAGTTCGATGAGCCTAAATTTTTGGAGGAGGCCATTCGAAAGTTGAATCATTATTATGAGTAGTTGAAGCGTAAAGTTGAGCCTAAACATGACTTGAAAGGGAATGACAAAGATAAATAAAAATGGCTACCAAAGAGAGGAAGAACTCAAGATGCAAGTGAGAAAGATAATGCAATTCCTGACAAGAAATTCAATACAATTGAGAAGGGACATGGAGAGTAGCAGGCTAGAGGTAGTGGTAAGGAACCATTAGAGTGTTGGATATGTGGTAAGGATCATGGTAAGAGGGATTGTCTGCAGTATCAGAGTGGTGGTAGACCCCAGATTTACGGTGCTCAGGAGGTGCATACAGTAGGTGATGTTGGTCATAACATTCCTCGGATGTATGTAGTTGTGGACAATAGGCAGGTGGATCATCAAGCATCGATCATTGAGATGGACGGTAAGCTTTGTGATAAAGTTGTGTCTGTTTTAATTGATCCTGGATATAACTATAGTTATATTAATCCTGACCCAGTGGATAAGTGTGGTTTGACAAAATAAGTGCATGTAGAATCTTGGTTGGTATAGTTGGCTACTGGTACAAAGAAGCGAGTCCACCATTGGGTAAGAGCTTGTGCATTTGCATTAAATGGTATGCCTACAACAATGCAAATGAATGCATTTCCAATGGGATCATATAGTATGCTTTTGGGTATGGATTGGCTATACCTTCACAGAACAAAAGTGGATTGTTTCGACAAGGTCATTGAGTGTGTGGATGATAGTGGGGCAAAGAGGACCTTGTAGGGAAAGAAGAATCCTACATCAGTGAGGATTGTTACCACTATGCATGATAAGTGTAGTTGCAGAGAGGGTTGTGTGATGTTTGCAATACACATTTCTAGTGACAAGTGTAAGGAGGTTGAGGATTTTGATGTGTTGAGCAGGTACCTAATATTGCAGCAGTTTCAGGATGTATTTATTGAGGATATTTTAGAGTTTCCACCCCACAGGGAGGTATATTTTTTATTGAGTTAGTGCCAGGGGCAGCTATGTCATAGAAAGCACCTTACAAGATGAGCACACCTGAGTTGGTAGAGTTGAAGTTGCAGCAAAAGAAAATGTTGGACAAAGGTTACATCACACCCTATGTATCACCTTGGGGCGCATCAGTGTTGTTCCTAAAGAATAAAGATGGTACTCTTAGATTGTGCATTGATTACTGGTAGCTGAATAAGTTAATGATAAAGAACAAATAACGTTTTCCGAGGATTGATGATTTCTTTGATCAACTAAAGGGAGCAAAAATGTCCTCTAAGATCGACTTGAGATTGGGATACCATCAGGTACACATCAAGGAAGAGGATATCTTCAAGACTGCATTCAGGACCAGGTATGGGCATTATGAGTTTGTTGTTGTTCAATTTGGCTTAACTAATGCTCCATCTACGTTCATGTGTTTGATGAATAGCATGTTGCACCCTTATTTGGACAAGTTTGTTATTGTATTCATTGATAACATACTGGTATATTCTAAGAGTGAGGAGGAACATGCCAAACATTTAGCAGTAGTGTTGAGATTGATAAGAGAGCATCAGTTGTATGCTAAGATTAGCAAGTGAAACTTATTTAAGACTTAGGTACATTACTTGGGACATGTTGTCTCCAGGGAAGGCATAACAGTAGATTCGAAAAAAATAAGGGTCGTCTTGGAATGGGAAACTCCTAAAAATGTAGATGAGGTGAGATCATTTATGGGATTGGTAGGTTACTACGAGAGATTCATCATGAACTTCTCATGCATTGCATATCCTATCACATCATTGCAACGGAAAGGCAAGACGTTTGAATGGATGGTGGAATGTGAAGAAAGTTCTGAGCAACTTAAGTAGTTGTGACACATGCACAAATGCTAAATATTGTGGATATGGACCAAGAGTTTGTTGTGTGTACAGATGCTTGCAAAAGGGGACTTGGTGGAGTTATCATGAAAGAAGGACATGTAGTGTGCGATGAGTCGTGAAAAATGAATGAGCATGAGAAGAATTATCTGAAGCATGATCTTGAGATAACAACAATTATACATGCATTGAAGATGTTGAAACATTATCTTCTCGGCAAGAGGTTCACATTGATGAGTGGTCATAGTGGGCTGAGGTATTTGTTTTACCAGACGAATCTAAGTTCCAGGCAAGCTAAATGGTTTGACAACCTTAGTGAGTTTAACTTCGAGATTAGATACATCAAAGGGAAGGAGAACTAGGTTGCAGATGCTCTTAGTAGGAAGGTATAGGTAAATCATATAGAAACTATCATCTCTTATGGGATAGAGTTATATGATAGGATCTTGCAGGAAGATCAGTGGGATGAAAAATACAGGGAGATCATGAACAAGTTACAACCGAGTACAGGTACAGGTACAGGTGATCAGGATGCATACTATCGTCTTACGATAGATGGCTTGGTGAGGTTTTGAGACATGATCTATGTGCTGAATTGCAGTGAGCTCAAGAAGGTTATCTTGAGGGAATTTCATGTGAAATCCTATTTGGGTCATCCATGATATCAGAAGACATTGACAACGATAAAGTAGTTCTACTATTGGTCGAATCTGAAGAAAGAAGTGGTTGAGTTCATGACTAGATGCTTAGATTGTCAGGAGGTAAAGGCGGAGTTTAAGCATCCAGGTGGTTTACTACAACATATTGCGATTCCAAAATGGAAATGGTAGGTTATTTCCATGGATTTCATCATAGATATTTCAAGGACAGTGAAGCAACATGATTCTATTATGGTCGTGGTCGAAAGGTTGAGCAAGGTAGCTCACTTCATTCCAGTAAAGACTACATATTCAACTAGTGAGGTAGCACATGTGCACATCAGAGAAATAGTGAGGCTACATGGTGTTCCAAATAATATTGTGTTGGGCAGGGATGCAAAGTTCACTTCCAAGTTTTGGAAGGAGATATTTGCAGGCTTGGGTATAGAGCTGGCCTTCAACATATCTTATCATCTATAGATAGATGGTCAAACAGAGAGGGTCAATAATATCTTGGAAGATATGTTGAGGATGTATGTGATGCACCAGTAGAAGAAATGGGAAGAGTATCTACCTTTGGTGGAGTTCACATACAACAATGATTCTGAGGAGTCATTGAGGGTGAGTCCTTTTGAGGCATTGTATGGGCAGAGTTATAACACTCCCATTAACTGGAGTGATCTAGTGAATAGGGTACTTATTGGACCGGGCATGTTGACGGACATGGAGCAGGAAATGTAGGTTATAAAGAAAAATCTAAAGGCAACACAGGATAGATAAAAGAGTTATGCAGATCAACACAAGGAGTTCAACGAGTTTCAGATTGGGGAACATGTTTATTTACGCATCAAGCCCAAGAAAGTATCTTTGAGGATTGGTTCATGTGGAAAGCTGGCACCATGGTATTGCGAGCCTTTTGAGATCCTTGAGAGGATTAGACCAATGGCATATCGACTTTCATTGCCTCCAACAGTGAAAGTCCATGATGTTTTCCATATTTCATTGCTTAAGAAGTATATAAAGGATGTTGATCATATTATTGATTGGTCTCTATTGCAGGTGGAGCAAGAAGGAGAGTTCTAGCCAGAGCCTTAGTGCATATTGCAGCGGAAACATCTCATGCTTAGGAATGAAGCCATTTTGGGCCTAAAGAAGCTACATGGGAGATGGCGCATCCGATGTGGGCCCTATATCCTTCATTTTTTGCCGGTTGAAGCAAAACAATTTTGGTTTTATGTTGGTATATGTTTGCTAATGTTTTGGTATATATATGTGTGTGTGTGTGTGTGTGTGTGTGTATATATACACATACATGCATACACACACACACACACACACACACACACACACACACACACACACACACACACACACACACATATATGCTGCCATGAGCTAAGTTATAAAGCTCCATAAGCAATATGTTTGTTTTTCAGTGGTTTTGTTGAGGTCTTGGCATGGTTTAACATCGAGGACAATGTTCCACGAGGGGGAGGGTTATGTAACAACCCTGGTGAAAATTCATGTAATAATAGTTAATAAAGGCAAAATAAGATCTCTGTTAAGGGGCACATATTCCAAGCTGAATGTTGGGCAAGATATCCTAGTGGGCATCACTGGATGTGTGTTTTGGCTAAGGAAAATTGGCAAAAGCTAAGGCAAAGGCATTAAAATGAAAAAGGCATTTTTGGCACATTTATTTATGAAAATAAAGGAAAATAGCAGAAAAGGAAGGTAAAAGGGTACATGTTGCATGTGAGGAGGAAATTGAAGGAAAATAATGGAAAATGAAGAAATTAGAGGCCTCATGCATAAAAAGGCTTCTGAGGATCAGTTCATGGCTTTTGGTCAAGTTCAAGTTTGGAGCTCCCTCATTATTCTTTCTCTCTCTCACACTCTCTTGGTCACTTAGAGTTTTCTTGGAGCACTCTAGTTTGGAGTAAAGGAAAGGGAATGAAAGGAAAGGAAAGGAAAAGCAGGCAAGGAACAAGGAAAGGAAAGTAGGGTCAAGTAGCTTCAACTTTAATACTTGTAGGTAACCTTTTGTATGTGTGATTTCCTAGTTGGTTTGAACATGCATGGATTTGCATGTTGGTGTATGGTTCTCTTGCTGTTGATGGCATGGTTTTGTCGGGTTATGACAATGGTTTTTAGCGTAGTCTAGCCTTTTTTTGGATGCCATGGTATGTTGGGATGTTTATTTCAATTTTAGAACTTTTGAATTGTCGATGGATTTCAAAATCCAGGGCATAGGTGGTCTCAAGGTTCATTCCCAAAGGCCTAGGAATCCCTTGGCCAATTTTTGCGGGATACATGGTAAAGCCTAAGGGAGAGGTCTTAGTTTAGGGCGTAGTGATCTTGGTTTGGATTGTGGTAAAACATGAGAGACAAGGAGACGAAATTTTTTCTCAAGGATAGTGATGAATTCCAGATGGCATTCCAAGTTTTGTTCGGTTGTGATTAGAGCACCAGTTTTGGTGTGATCACGGTTTGGTGAGGGTGGAGGTGGTGTAACCTATGGATTCCCTTGGTTGTTCTATGAGATCCCACATTCATGCTTGGAATATGGAATGGGGATGACTGGCTGCAAGGGAGATTTGGTTCAATCATGTCTATGGTTGGGTGGTACGTGGAAGTCCCGAACCTGGTCAGATTTTTCTATGATTAATAAAAGCTAAGTTCTCCTACTTTTGCACTGATTTGTATGTGGATTTAATGGTTTTCATATCTTAGATATTGTTATGAAACCATCTCACAAAAAGATAGAAAATATAGATAAACGCCTTAGAAATAAGCCTCTTCGAGGGGGAAACCACCTTTACATTACACAAATAAACAATTATTGGATGATACCAATGAAAAGACCTCCTTTATATATATAGAAGTCTAAGGGATCATAATATAATCAGAGCTGACATAACAATAATAATGCAAGGGCACAATAATAACAATAGTGGGCTTCTATGGGGCATAATAATAACAATATGGGGACTACATGGGCACAACATTATAATAAGGGGGTTGTACTACTAATAATAAGGGGTTACACTAGTAGTGTAGGGACCTAACATGCCCCTCTCCTTAAAAAAGTGTTGTCCTCAACGCTTGAGTAGTTCTTCATGCTTATATATAAACTATTGTCCTCCCATGTGGAATATTCAGTGGGTAAGTTCTTCCACTTGATGAGATACTATGAAATTGATCTATTTCGTAGCAGTCAATTTCTCGGTTCTGTGATTGCTTCAAGTTCCAATATGATTTTTCCTTCCTTGTCAAGTTCTCACAATACTGTTTGAACTGGGATCTTCTGCAACTTTTGAATGAGTTCCCATTCTTTTGGGCATATGGATATCTGTAAGGTCTGATGTTTGGAGGAACACTTCCTGGAATCAAATGAATAGCATGATCATGATCACGAATAGGTGGAAGGCCTTTGGGAGTCTCAAATACCTTGGAATGATTGTCCAAAACGTTTTGGAGATTTGGAGAAATACATGATTTTGATGTGGGATCCTCTAGTGAACATAATTGTGCAATTACACCCCGTTGTTCTTTATTTAGAAGATGTTTCATGCTGTTAGAGTTGACTATCTTTCCTAGTTTCCCTTCAATATCCCTTAATTCAACTTCCTTTCCTTCCCAAAAAAATTTCAAGAAAAGTTCTTGAAAATTAAAAGCTATTGTACCCAAAGATTGTAGCCATTGGACTCCTAGTAAAACATCAACACCACCCATTGGAATGGAAAGGGGCTATCCAATACATATTCTCCCATGGATAGCTTGATATTATGGCACTTTACTGAGAAATTTATGGTTCCTCCACTTGCAACCATCACTTGACACTCTGGTGCTAGATATAGGAAGCAATTCAATTCCTTGGCTATGTTACAATGAATAAAATTATGGGTATTGCCCGAATCAATCGACACTATTACCTTTTTCTTCTTGATATGTCATTCTATCTTGATAGTTTGAGGAGTGGTAATTTCTTCTGATGCATTACAAGATATGGTCGGATTCATTTCTTGATGCTCGATATGATCTTTCACTTCTTGAACATTTTTCTTATTGATATGTCCTTCCATATTGATAGTTTGAGGAGTGGTAATTATGGCCAATGCATTACAAGATATGGTCGGATTTATTTCTTCTTTCTCGATGTGATCTTTCACTTCTTGAACCTTTTTCTTCTTGATATGTCATTCTATCTTGAGAGTTTGAGGAGTGGTAATTCTTTCCAATGCTTTACAAGAAATGGTCGAAATCATTTCTTCTTTCTCTAGGGTGGGTTCTTGGTGTATATCCTATTCTTTTGATGTTTCTTGACCCTTTTCTTCCTCCTCTTCATAATCTATGTAAAATAATTTCTTCTCAACACACTTGTGACCTTTAGTGTATTTGCTATTACAATTGTAACAAAGCCCTTTTTCTCTTTTTTCTTCCAATTGTTGTGGTGTAAACCTTGTAGGTTGTGGAAGTATAGGAGAAAAAACACTTCCATAATTCATGAGTGTTGGGATTCCTAGTTTCCATAATTTCACTTTCAATTTTTCTTGCCAACCTGAATGCCTTCTCCAATGAATCAGGTTCCCAAGACGAACTTCGTGTTAAATGTTATCCTTTAAAGTCCCTATGAAGACATCAACCATTTTATTCTCTGGAATATCATTTACCCTTGTATTCAATTTTTGGAAGTCTTCAATGTGCTCTTCCATTGAACCCTTTTGTTTGAGATTTATCAATTGGGTAAATAAGGTGTTTCTCTTTGTATCCTCATAATGTGCTATCATTTCCTCCATGAAAATTGACTATGTGACAAGTGGCTTACGAGAACAAAGCCATTTATACCATAAAAAATGATTCGGTTCTAAATAATTAGATGCAATATGTACCTTTTGTAACAGTGTTACAACATGTAGATCAAAATATTTGTCCATATGTAGTATCCAATTTACCGAATCCTTGCCATCAAACTTCCTCATCTCTCTTTTTCTTGATTTTAGGAGATCGATCTTGAAATGGTTGTAACTCTTTTCTTTTGGATCTTTAAGTTATGAAATTTCGGTCTGTAATAGCCCTCTGAGGCCTCTTTCTAACTCTGCAAGTCTGATCACAATTGGATTCCTAAAGAAAGATTTATTCCGAATCTCCCGCGATGACCTAATTATAGACTAGTTTAGTAGAGTGAAATTGTATGATGTTACGCGTGTCACTGTTTCAACCTTAGGTTCTGAAAATTATACCCAAACAAAATAAAGTCCATCCTCTTTCTGTAACATCTTACGAAATTTCAATCTGATGCTCAGAGAGAAAGTTATGACTCTTTTCCCAAGCTCACCTGTTTAGGATGTAATTAGGGAGTCTGCAAAAACCGTAAATTCCTCAGATGATATATCCTAAAATATAGTGAGACAAGATTTGAAATTCTGACACAAGGTTTAGACCGATTTATTCTAAAATGAGTTTTTTTTTTTTTAGGTTCTTAAACTTCGTAGCGAAAAAGTTATAGCGAAAATTCCACGATGCCCTATTTTAGATGAAATTATGGAGCTTACAAAACCCTAACTTCCTCAGATCATATATCATACAATATAGCGAGACAAGATTTGAAATTCGGACCTGAGGTTCAACGAGATTTCATCTCAAATGGGTTTTTTTTTTAGCTTCTAAAACGTTGTAGGAAAAAAGTTATAGCGAAAATTCCATGATGACCTGTTTGGAGCAGCAAAACCCTAGAATCCAAAGCTCTGGTACCAAATGTTATGAAACCAGCTCACAAAAAGATAGAAAATATAGATAAATGCCTTAGAAATAAGCCTCTTTGAGGGGGAAACCTACTTTACATTACACAAATGAACAATTCTTGGATGATACAAATGACAAGGCCTCCTTTCTATATATAGGAGTCTAAGGGGTCATAATATAATCAGAGCCGACATAAGAATAATCATGTAAGGGAACTATAATAACAATAGTGGGCTTCTATGGGGCATAATAATAACAATATGGGGACTACATGGGCACAAAATTATAATAAGGGGTTTGTACTAATAACAATAAGGGGTTACACTAGTAGTATAGGGACCTAACATATATTTATATGGTTTTATGCTGGTTATAAGCAATGTTGAATGACTGGTTTATGTCATGGTTATTTCATATATTTACTTGTAACTGTTAAATGGATGGATGAAATACCTAATTGATGATGCAGTGGTTCAATTGAGAAGGAGGTGATCCTTTTGGTTATGTTTCATAAATTTTTTTCAGTCGTTTATGCTCTCTCTTGTATCCTAGACCTATAGGTTGCATTGATTCCAAGTGTTTGACAAAATGTCAGTCCTGGTTGGGGATGCTCAGGCCTAGTCTTGAGGGTGATTTTGATTGATCAGAATTTTCATCATGTTTTTAATGATTTATGAAGGTTACAACAAGTTCTAGGTAGAGGCTAGGATTATGGGCTAGAAAAGTGGCTCAAATCCCAGAGTCGCAGGCACATAACTGGAAATTCTGGATGATAGTCACTAGAAGGAAGGCCTGTGAGAGTGACTTTAGGCTGTTGGTCACTCCCTTGCCCATAGCATGAGAGCGACTGAGGCCTAAGAGTTGCAGAATAACAGTGGGACCTAGGGACAGGCTGTTTGAGTGGCTGACTTGTCTCCTGAGGGGTTTATTGATGATGTTGGATGACTGTATGTGATATTCCATCGATTCCACTTCCTTAAGGTGACATAGGAGGTCAAATCTGATTGTAGTAGCGTCTCTCCTCATGTTTACCCCAGTTGGCATGGTTACTTTGGGTAGACTTGGGAGGGGGCATTACATTTTTTCTATCCAAACTTCTATGTTTTTCTTCCTTCCCGTTCTATGAATTTAATGTTTAGTCTTTTAATTTTTTTTGCTTATGATTTCTCATTGGATGAAATTGCAAATGTTGGCACTACATTTCCCTCTCTTGGTGAGAGGAAGCACTCTTCTTCAAAGAATTCAATTTTATTTGTTTCTTGTTCTTTATTGTGTCTAGAATCAACCAGAGACTCTACGGACTCTTGGAGATCATGTTGATTTGTTTGCTGATGTGATTTGGGGGGGAATTGCTGACAGATTTCCCCTTCTTCTTATTCATTGTTGAGGACTTTATTTTTTTGAATTCAGACTTTTGTGATTCATAATGATTAGAGAAGGGCTTTTTTAGATTGATCACATAGAATTTTTGGGGTCAACGTTTCAAACCCTCCACTCTGGTTCATCATTTAGACATAGGTGTAGGACCTGAACTAACAAAAAAAATATGTAGTCGAGATATGCTTCAAAAAATTCATATGAAACCAAAATGATATGTTAGAGAGTCAAATTAAACAAAAAAATAAATAAAAAATAACTAATTAATTAACCACTTAATTTATTTAAATGTTAAATAATATAAACAATAAATTAAAAATAAAATTAGAAAAAAGGTATGCATTATTAGAATATATAATAATAATAATATTAAAAAAGATAAATTAATAATAACAAAAATTAAATATAATTTGAAATAACATATAATAAGAAATAACTAAATTAACAAAAAAAAACTAAAAAATGAAAAAAAAGTAAAGAACTTAATAAATTATAATTAATTTACAATTAATAAAAAACAAAATATAACAAAATTATTTATTGATTTTATTTTTATATTACTATATATATATATATATATAAATTTATTAATATACTAAATATATTAATTAATATAAATAGATTTAATAAATTTATAGTAGCTAAATGTACTAAAAAAACTAATAATTAATTATATGAATTTCACAATTATATCATATATATATATATAAATATTAAAATCTAATCTAAGATGGAAGAGCAGGGTCATGTTGTTGCTTATTTTCCAACTTTCATCTTTATTTAGATTGTTAACATGTTTCTTAATTTCTATAGCTTTCGTGAACTTCCTGTGATGGAAGTGATCAATATTGAAAATGCCCTAGGACTCCTCAATACATATGTGGTGTTTAGTATTATAAGCATGCCCTGCTAAGGAAGAAAAGCAAGACCTATTATGCTTGATGTTTGTCGCATGCTCTTGAATTCTTTGCTTGATAGAGCGACCAATTTCTCCAATATAGGGCATTCCACAAGAGCAAGGGATTAAGTAGACACCCTTCATATCCTTAGGGTAACCCGATATTTAACTAATCTTAGGGCGCTGTAGATAGTGTTGAGAGGCTTAAAGGTGGCATGCACCTTATTCTTACTAAGCATGTGAGCGATCTTGTCAATGGTACCGAGAATGAAAGGAAGATGCACACAATTAACAAAATCAGGGGGATCCTTCTTTGGCCGAGGTCCTTTGTTAACTTTTTGAAATGCTCTGAGACCTAGGTGTCTAGTATAGACATTATTTTTAAAAACTTCAAGGAGATGGGATTTTTCACTTTCAAAGTGATTCTCATAAAAAATCCTTAGAGCTCGGGTCGCTAGTGTGTCGAGGACACCAAATTTCTGTAGAGGATAAAAATGAGAACTCTCATGAAGGTATTTCTTAGTGTGAGTTTTTTTACAAAAAACTTGGTGAGAAAATGAACTATTTCCTTTCTTAGAGATAAGAACATCAAGGAAAGGAAGACTACCATTGACTTTTGTTTCCATTGTAAACTTGATGGAGTCAGATTGATTGTCGGGAGAGAGTGGAGAACCCATGGCTACTCCACAAGTTTTCTCATAGAATTCATCTTGAATTTATTCTTAGGAGAATTAGGTCTGGTTCCTTTCTGATTTTCTTGTTCTTGTTGTTTACTATGGGGAGGATGTTGTCTATTAGATCTCGATATTTTTTTTCTTGTTTCCACTGATCTCCTGAATCTCCTTTCTTTTGTCGTTCTTCTTACTTTTTAGGGTAGTTTATAGCAAAGTGACCATACACATCACAAACTTTGCCCTTAAAGGGGAGCTGATGATAATCAAATTCTTGGATATGGGACTAGTTTTCCATACTGAGTTTGGTTGCAATAGGAAGCCCCTTATCTAGATATATTTCCACACAAATTTGGGCACATGATAAGATACCATCTCGAGGCTCTTGATAGTCAACATACTTTCCCAAAGTGTTTACAAAGCTTCTGAAGATAGTGTCATTCCAACATTGGAGGGGAAGAAAGGGAAGCTTAACCTAGACTAGAACAATAGAAGGGACAACACAATATGGATTAAAATTGGGGTCCCATCGATCCAAATAAATCCCTTGGGCACCTATAAATTAGGGTCCACTCCATAAGATCAGATCCCAATCTAATTTATTTTCAAAAAAGAAGGTGAAGAACCCTTTCCCACATAATGAAGAGGTGATCTACCCTTTGATTAATGGTTTCCAGTTTTTCTCAATCCACATGCAGACAAATCTAGGAGATGGCCACATACACATAAATTGGCCCAAAAGGCCCCTTTCTTCATATTGAAGGGTGCATGATATGGCATAAGGAGCAAACACCTCCAATTTCAGAATCTCATCCATCTTATTAATGAAATGTGAAGGGGGGATTTTTTTGAACTCAAGCTCATTAGTCACCAAGGAGCTGAATTCAATGATATCATGACTGACCACCCAACCTATCTAGGTCGTAGTTGCTGCAAAAGGTATTGAATGCGAAAAGGGATAAGCCAATCACGATTCTTACCAAGATGTTAGTGTTTAAGAAGCTAGACTTGTAGGGAGATTAACACTAACATAGAAGAGGGGTGGTTTGCCAATCAAATTTGACGAGAATAGGTTCACTTAGGACAATAAAGCAAAGAAGGGCGAGAAATAAAATATTTTATTAATAAGAGTCTTTTGGGTAGAAATCACATAGGAGAAAGTTTTGTCAATGCGTTTCAAACCAGCTAGTGTGGTTCATGTCCTGATGATGAACCACACTAGCTGGTTCGAAACACGTCAATTTTTTTTCCTCCTATGTAATTTCCACCGAAAAGACTCTTCTTAATGTAATATGGATCACAAAAGCTTGAATTTGAAATTTTTTTATATCAATATTTTCAATAATAATATTTATATCTATTTATATATGTTGGACACCTAATCCTAAAGGGTTAGCGTGGAAGCCGAATGGACAAGCAGTCCAAGGGACCTTGGGATGTGAATCCCAACGGTCACCATATTGTACTATAAATGTACATCTTTTGTGAATAAAAATTGTACTCAATGATTTATCTTTCCTATTTGTTCTCCCTGACCATGTCTGTTTAACATGGTATCAGAGCCATGATGTGTGGCCTGTGTAGTTACCTTGAATAGTGCTGGCCTGTTTAAATCTGTCCTGCCTGCATACCTCTGTCCCAAACCTGAAGCTGCATACCTGCTCCTCCATATAATTAGCTGCCTGCATGCGCTCTTTGTTTCTCCTGCCCTGTCAGAACCTTGCTATTCTAAACTGGTAATTGTCTGAGTCACTGTATTATTCTCTGAGTAATAATCTGGGTAACGGTTGGTATACCCATCGAATACCCCTCTCTTGACAGTCCGGCGGCCTGCTTGTGCATTGAGGGTGGTATACTGAATCTACGTTGAACAATTTAGAAGTGTGCTTTGAATATATGATGCGTTGGTGGTATCATGAATATATTTGAAGGTTGCGCCGAAGGATGCAATTCTTGAAACTCTGCTGAGAACCATGGTGAATGTTGCCTGAAGTGAACGCTTGGTATTTCCTACTGGGCCATTCTATTACCTCATTCTCTATCTCTACCCTTATTCTTTCTACTGGGGGGTATGTCAAATGATATCCAGATTCAAATAATGTCGGTTCGAATTATGCTTATTGGAATTTTCCGGGTAATGCTGAGAATACCCGTGTACAAATGACCATTTCGAATGATGCCAATAACGATGATTCCAGTTCGAATGCTACTAGGAATGCTTGGAATAATGACGGTTCTAATGCTGTTGCTGGGACTATTTGTAGTGCTTGTTTGCTTGTGCTTCGAATGACCATTTCAACTGATGCTGGAAATGATTATAATGATGTCGGGAATTATGCTGATTGGAATGATCCTGGGAATGCTGTTAGTTCTTCGAATGATGCTGATGGGAAAAATCCCGTCCCAATCATGACCCTTTTCGAATGATAATGGGAATGCTTTTTCCGAACCATGATCATGCTCGACTTATGATGGCGGTTATTCTTGGAATGATGGGAATTACGCTGGATTATTGATATTCACGCTGTCCAACGGTGGTATCAAAGGTATTAGCGCTTGGTGCCTCCACGCAGGAAACGCTGTCCATACCTGTTCTATGGTGCCTCCACACAGGAAACGATGTCCCAGTTCAATGGTGTCTAACGCTGGCTGAACGCGCTGCATGGTATATGGTATTTAAATCATATTTAAATCTCAATTTTAAATTGATCCTACAACAACTCTGTGGTTTTATTTTGGCATACAACGCTTTGGTATATAACTCACATGGCATACAGCGCTTTGGTAGATAACTGACATAGTTAAAAAATTAATGCATTAATAGCTCTATTGAAAGAGTCCCAGGATCATGATCCAACTACAAAATCTGTTGTATTTCCACAATTTCGAAAAACGCTGGATCTCTTGTAGGAACCTTTGGAAAAGTCAGGGTTCAAGTTTGTCCGTTTAGATGGGTCTATGCCTCCAAAGAAGCACTGCATCCATTACAACATTCATATTTATATGAACTGAGTATATACGTATTAACGCTGTCCATAAAGTTAGAATGGTTTCTCAATTGATGTATGCTGTATGATGTGGAAGCATTGCTGTCTGCAGTCATCAATGACCTGGAATAGCAAAGCAACCCGCTTTTGAATAATAGTGTTGATTTATTTAATGGTCTAGCGTATAGTCACAAATTTTGTGGAGTCCAGCAAAATGTTGATTTTTTGAAGGGCTGTTGTGAGAAGTTAGAACAGTGAGCACTAGAGAATTCAATGTATGATAGCATTGAATGTTGAGTTGATAATGAGTGTTGCAAGTAAATTGTAAAGGACCAAGTCAACATCACAGGTTCATCGTGATCAGCACGCTGAGAAAAAATTAGCAAGTAGAGTAGTGACAAGAGGAAGGTGGCATCTCATAATAAAATAAGGTTTTTGATTATTTTCAGGATGATGGATGGTTGCTAATTTATACATTTTCAGTTTTCAGACAGTTTACAGTCTTGTTTGCAGCACTTTGATTTTCATACTTGGCATACTTTCAGACCCTTTTTACATAGTATCGTTACAGCAGGTTGATTTTGTTGACAACGTTACATTTTGGAACTTTTTACAGCATTACATGCTATAAGCTGAGATCATGGATAGAATGGGTATTGTATTAGAATTATTGAATACTCTAATACACTCTACGAGGGACAATACAATTATCATTGATAAAGCCATTGTTGCAGACATTCAAATCTGTTTGAAAAATGTACAAGAAAACATTGAATTTTTGCAGTTGGAATCTCAGCTTCAGCAAGAAGAATTAAAACAGAGAAGTCATT
>APFE031028691.1:95286-112373 GCA_000404065.3 Pinus taeda | reverse complement strand
CCTTCCCCTTTACATACAAAGCGTATAAGTACGCAGATACCTTGAACAAAAGGTGCGGGCCTGCAGGCAAAAGTAAGATAAAGTGCGGAACCAGAGTTACATTGCTTTTTTGATGTCTTTCTCTCTTTTCTCAAGCTTGTTTTGAAGAGCTGAGGTTTAAGACTTTCTTAGGAAGATGGTATAGGTGATGATAGGCCTACACCGACTGCAAATAATCAAGGTGACGATATTTTTGTGTAACATTTCTTATTTGAGTTCATTTTCAGATGCAGAACTTATGATTACATCATTGATGATTAGAAGTTGAAATTATTCCCATCCACTCTCAAGGATGCACCTTTGTGCTGATTCATGGGTTTACATGGGGATAACATCACAACCTGGGCTTAGATGTAGTAAGCCTTCACCAATAAGTATTGGGACTAATGCAGGTCTAAAGAAACTAAAGAGGAAATTTTTAGAATGACCTTGCGGCATGATGAATCCTTGGAGGATTATGAGGAAAGGTTCTAGCTTAGCTATAAAAGGGCCAGGTGCATACTTGACCCTGAGTCACTGAAGCTAGACCTGCTCAGAGGGGTAAGGGAAGATCTTCTGGATACCCTAAACCTGCTAGCAGCTGAGGACATCTACCAGCTACCCTATGAATATATCAAGACTGTCTTTAAGAATCATTCTTGGGAAGCTATGAAAAGGGTAGGGGTAGTTAACCAATGGCCAACTCATCCTCTTCCAACACATCCATAAAAGGTGAAATTGGAAATATGTTGGAAGATTTCAAGAGTGAAATGATGCAAACCCTCGCCCTACAGATGGACACTATGCACATCAAGAGAAAGTAGGAGGAAGCAGAGAGAACATTAGAAATATTCTACCCTAGATGCACAAGGAGGCATCTTAGGAATGAATGTCCATTAAACCTTATAGAAATTTGCTCGGTCTGTGAAGAAAACCACTCCACAGACAAGTTCCCTTATCTACTTGGATTAAAAGTTGTGTATCAAGGAACTAAAGGGGTGACTGAATAGATCTGCTACATAAATCAAAGGAGACCTCATGGGCCTCGACCATACCATCAGGGCATGAGACGGTCATCCTATGCATATTACAACCCTAACCAAAACACATACATTCCCTCCTAGGGACCCCTTGCTCATTTCTCCTCGTCTACACCTTCTCCTTGGTCTTTTGCATCTCAGTACCATTCCCATCCGACCAACCAGTCATTTTAGCCATATACTCCTCCATAGCCTCAGTGGAATGCACCACCCCAAGGGCGGAGGCCCCCATAGAACGATTCTCCAGCTCTATTGCCTTCACCTCCTTCTCAACCACAACTTTTGCATCCTACTCCACCTAAACAAACTCAGATGCTTGCCCAACCAAATTTGAACCCAATCAACAAACATGCACACCAGGTATACAGTGGAGAGACATCCTACCCTACTTATGCTGTGGAAATTCAGGAAATCTAGCTAAGGTCTAGGAGAGTGATCCTGGAAAACCAACCTGCATCTCCACCTAGGGAGAGTGAGGAGGAAAGAGAGGAAAGTATGCCTAGAGTGAATCCACCACCCTTTCCTGAAGGATTAAATCATCCAGTCCAGCCTACCCCAGAAGAGAATGAACTTCTGGATGAATTGAAAAATCTATGTGTCAAAATTCCATTTCTTCAAGCTATTAGGGATGTACCTATTTACAACAAACTAATTAAAGAGAAGTGTTTCAAACATCCAGGGAGGAAAAAAAGAGACACCCCTACCATTAATGTCATTGGACAACTGTCCGACTTAATGTTGGGGCAGGGAGTTTTCCCAAAGTATTTAGACCTTGGAAGCCCTGTAGTAGATGTGCACATCAATGGCATCATTGTCCCACACACCTTGATTGATCTTGGGGCTGCCATTAATGTGATTACTAAGGACACCATACTCAAGCTAAATCTCTAGGGTTCATTAAGAAAGACCATAATAGTGTTGCAGCTTGCAGACTGTTTGATAGTAGCCCCTGAGGGGATTGTTGAGAATGTGATGGGCTCAATCAACTCCTGGGAGCGCCCTGCAGACTTCCTAGTTCTCTAGCCTAAGGCCAAGCTTAATGGTTATCCTCTCATACTTGGGAGGCCTTGGTTAGCCACTGCCGATGCCTACATTAGCTGCATGGTTGGAAACATGACTATAAAAAATGGGCATCTGTCCAAGCAGTTGGTCTTGTACCCTCCTGCTCAACCATCTTTAGAACATGATTTACCTCTATGGTTAGAAGAGGAGGAAGAAGATGAAGTATACTTAGCCCAACTCTATTCCCTAGAAACTACCATGGGAGGAGGACAACCGAATAAAGATGATTTGATTGAACACATACTCCAAAATCCAACTCCCAACACCTCGTCCTTAGAGGAAGTAGTAAAGGAAACCAATAGAAACCATCAGATTAATATATGCTTAGCTAATTCAAACCCTACTCATGTCAAGACAATAGAATTCAGCCCTGAAAGAACTTTGAAAATCAACCCCTCTTTCTGTACACCAAGAAGAAGAGTTGTGCAACATGCTAAGGGAACATCTGGATTCCTTCGCTTGAAGTTATAAATAAATGAAGGGATTGCATCCCTCGGTGTGTACTCACCAAATTTATATAAAAGAAGGTTGCAAACCAGTGCAATAGCCCCAAAGGAGAATGAATCCAGCTCTCAAGGATATAGTCAAAGAAGAACTACAAAATCTATTGGATGCAAGATTCATTTATCATATCTCGGATAGTGAGTGGGTTTCTCCTTTGGTGTTGGTTCCAAAGAAAAATGGGAAGTGGAGGATTTGTGTCGATTACAGAGAGTTAAACAAAGCAGCAAAGAAGGACCATTTCCCTCTACCTTTCATTGACCAAGTGTTAGATGGCTTGGCAGGGAAAAAGTTTTTCTCTTTCTTAGATGAGTTCAGCGGGTACAATCAAATCTAGATTAGCCCAGAGGACTAGGATAAAACCGCCTTCACCTATCCTTGGGGCACTTTCGCTTATAGGGTCCTTACTTTTGACCTATGCAATGCCCTTGCTACTTTCCAGAGGGCAGTCCTGAGTATCTTTGCCGAGCTAGTCCATGATGCTGTGGAAATTTATATGGATGATTTTACATCCTATGGGTGTGATTTCCAGGAGGCTCTCTCCAACTTGGGTAAGGTGCTGAACAAATGCATTGAAATGAACTTGTCCCTTAGCCCTGAAAAATGTGACTTCTTGATGACTGCAGGGACTATTCTAGGTCATTCAATATCCCATAAAGGACTGTAAGTGGACTTGAATAAGATAGCTATCATCCAAAGGGTCCCACCTCTGCAAAAACAGAGGGATGTCAGAAGTTTTCTAGGCTTAACTGGATACTATAGGAGATTTATAAAAGACTTTAGCAATTTAGCTTCTCCTTTATTTGGGTTATTGGCCAAAGAATTCAAATTTTTATGGTCAGAAAGATATCAAGAGGCCTTGGACACCCTAAAGGACAAGTTGACTACTGCACCTATTCTCTGAGGCCCAAATTGGGCTCTTCCTTTCCACATACATGCTGATGCCTCTCACAAATCCATAGGAGAAGCTCTAGTCCAGATAGATGACAAGTTACCTGATGCCATTTACTTCATCAGTAAGAATTTGTCAAAAGCCAAACTAAACTACACAGTGACTGAAAAAGAGCTCCTAGCTATTGTGCATTCACTGAACAAATTTAGGCATTACATTACAGGTTACCAAACATTTGTACATTGATGCAACCCTAAGGCAGCCACAACCAATATACCTTATCGGGACTCAATTTCCCCTTAATGGCCCTTTAAAGCTTCAGGCCCACACATATGCATGTATCGGAAGTGTTTTAAGTGCATTCAGCCTTAAAACCCCAAATGGATCCAAAATGACCCAAAAATCACCCCGCCGAACACCCCTTTACTTTGAAAATTATGCCTTTTTCCCTTTCGAAACCCAAAACCTTTGAAAAGGCTAAAACAACGTTTTTCCACCTTTTAAAGTGATTATATGTGTTATTTCCGTGGATCGAGATCTGGCCGATCGGACGGCTCAGATTCAATCGCTATATCGTCAATTGGAGGTCTCAATGGTCTGCACGATCGACGTTATCCCTTTGGAAAAGATCCAATGTGATTGTCGTTAATTGCTATCGACGATCGCAATATGCCACTTTACAATATACCGCCTCCACTCCAAAACGCCGATGTTATATGTCACAATTGGAAATTGTAAAAGGTCAGGTCTAGGCCTTTGACATACATTGCTCTGATGGTGTGATGCGATTATGAGTCCGGACCTGATATGACTCAAAGCTTCCGTGCATAAATTTTCACGTCTGCTTTCCTAAATTCGCTAAGTGTTTAGCTTGATTTCTCTTTGGAAATGGTTTCTGGCAATACAATAAGTAATTACACTGGGTCGATGCGATTTGGGGTTCTACGGACCCGATAGCACTCAAAACCTCCGTCTAAAGGATTTGAAGTCTGGATTTTCAATCTGAATGTGTTTTACATCCGATACTTAGTGTATTTGGGTTTTCTACATTCGAAACCAGAATAATGAAATGCACTCTCTAATAGATCCTTTAACACACCATTTCTATCATAAAATATGAAAAACACAGGCCAAAATTCATATTATCTGAATACAGGGAAAAAAACAAGCCTTCAAGGCCTCCACGGGTCGGTTATATAACTATACTCACAACACTATTTTATTCACAATGAATAAATAACAGAGTCTTCGGCCTTAGGCTAGATTGCACAAATGAAGACCTCTATCTCAAAAATACAATCCACACGCTCTCTCTCACTCTACTAACTCCACTCCTCAATCCTCTCTGGCCTAATTATTCTAGTTAGTGGCCTTCTTCTCCTACGCTACCCGTAGGCTTACAATGCTTCTCGAATCCTCTATCCCTGTCTCTCTCTCCTCTAGAAAAGACAGGAAAACACATATATCTCTAAGTTAACCATCTCCTCCACAATTTAAAGAATAACATATACATTTAGAAATCATATCCTATCCTAATCTAAAAAAATTAAACTACTTGGCTTGATCTCCAGGCAGGGAGGATCATTTTCCATTTATTCCCAATTATGTTCAGAATTAGGCAATAATTAAACACTTCCATAATTTGAAATTAATAAAATTAACAACCAAGTCTTCCTCCAAACTTGCATTAGCCACAACATGTGACCACTCCATCACATTGCTGGCTAGGCCTAGATGCTCTTGCATCAGACTCCCAATGTTTAAATTAATCATGATCTCCTGATCAAGTGCTTCTGATCTATGTCCTCTTGGATCCCATACTTGGTTTGGTAGTTTGTCCTTGGTTAATGTTGTTGTTGTTCCATTAGCCATGCTCTCACTGTCTGCTGCTATCTTTTTCATATATCTTACTGTTGTTTGCTCATCATTATAGTTTATGACAGGCTCCCACATCTTAATTTGCAGTTTTCCATTTCCTTCACCTATACCATTCTTTCTATCCAATCTTCCTTCTTCTTTTGTCCTTTATTGGTTTCATTAGAATGCTGTTGTATGAGTCTCCACAACTCATCCAATTCTTTGTCGACTTCACTTCTCATATGTTGAATACTATTCTCCTGCGACTGATTGTGTTCTTGACTAAGAACATCATAATCCCTGTGCCAATATTTTCCCCATATACATTTCTGAAATGTACAAATGCCTCCTCCAATGATCCTCTGCAATAATTCCAGTCCCTTATTCTAGTTTCTCATTCATGACTTCACTACTTCTTACTTCAAATTCTAGTATACCTGTGATTCTACAAATTTCTTGAAAACTCATAATTTTTTATGCTTGATTAAGTATTTGGAATACCTCTTCTTCTAGTAACTTTATTTCTTCACTCTTAAGGATTATCGCATTATATTTGTTTGCATACGGAATGTCACTTCTAGCCTCTTCTTCATCAATAAATCCCTGTAGTATAATAGTAATTTTTGTTACTATCATCTCTTGAATTCATTTCTAGTTCAACACTCCCATACTGTAGATTCAACATCATTCCATCTTTCTGAGACATTCCGATCTCACCCTTCATTAATTCGTTCTCTTCTTCAGAATTAACTCCTTGGTTCAAATTGACTTCACATTGCCTTGTTCCTGCATATAAATCTTCATAAGAGTTAGTCAATTTATTAAATACAATTACTTTATCCTGTTTCCTCATTATGCCAACATTTCTGACAACTTCTTTTCTATATTTTTCATCCATGACAACTTCTGTCTCATTCAGTTCTAGTTGTACAATCTTATCATTTATCTTTTAGTTTCCTTGCCTCTTCTCCAAAAGACTTGACTTATGCCACAAATCTGCCATCTCATTTGGAATTTCTCCAAAGAGTTCTGCACGAACTCTACTATCTTCATTATCTGCAACATCTGTCTTTAGACCTTCTTTACTCTGGCTTCCTTGAAGGTCAATTATCTTCAATAACTGTTTAACATCTACAAAGTCTTCTATATCAATTTTCAGTAGTTGTCCTCCTCTAGATTTAGCCTTCAATAGTTGTCTAATATCTACATAATTTACTACAACTATGTTTAACAGTTGGTCTTCCCTCTGCATCACATGATTATGTGAATTCCCTTCTTCTAACTTCTGAAAAATCATATCTTTGCTTTTCCTTTCCCCTATGACAACATTAAACAGTTGCCTTACTTCAGTGTATCCTGCATTTACACACAAAATATTAGGTTCAAAACTATGAGACACCAAGCTCTCCTCAAATAATTTCATCATCAACTCTTCCAATTGGCTTCCATTTCCTAAATACACCATAAGGTTCTCCATTTTCTTTGTATTAGCTTCATCAGTTTTCTTGAGAAAACCCTTTGTTCCATATTCATATGAATGGATCTCTTCCCTTCCAAACATTCGTTTGATCTCAATAATTCTTTTGCCATCCTCCTTTTGTCTTATCCTTTGGATGTCATCTGACTGGACATCTTCCTCCACTTGGCTGTAAGTTTTCCCCTTATTCTGCATATGACTATGAGTAGTCATCTCTTCACCTGTTAATATAACAATTTCCAACAACTGCTTGTCTTTCCTCAAGTCTACATGACCTGAAAACACATAACAACTTTCAGTTTTCAAAATACAATACCTTTCATCCTCTTTTGATTCTTTAAGCACCCATCCTCCATCATAGATATTTTGGATTTCAGCAGATCCTTCTTGCTGTGACCCCATTCCTTTGAGTCTCTCCTTCTCTAACAAATCAATATGAATTTGTTCAAGTTCCCCGAACTCGTTTATCAGTTTGCCATTCCACCTCTGTTGCAATAGCTTCCACTTGACCCTTTTCTTCATTCTCCATCTGTATCTTCAATCTTCACTTGTCTTTCTTTGTATTGCCAGACTAATCTCTTGTTCTTCATTTTGCTGCCAGTTGCTATACTTCTGCAATCTAATGCCTTCCTCAAATTCATTCTCATGTTGCTGATCATCTCCTTTAAATTGCTGGTTCCTTCCATATTCATCTTGCTAGTTTAATACTTCTACCTCCTTCATGTCTCTAAGGACATAACTTCCTTATTGCTCCTGATATTCATCTCACCTTCAAATAATCTCTATTCAATTTCTCTGATTTCAGCATCATATTTATTAATGTTGTCTTCCACACATGTAGTCACATCATTAATTGAAGAGTCTAAACATTTACTTAACTCTATAAATGTTAGAGACAGTTCATCCTTATCATGCTTAGTAACCATATATTTTTCTCCATCAGGTTCTGAAAGCTTCATTTCTCCTTCAGGTTCCTTGAGTAATCTTTCCAAGAATTCTATTTCCTTGTGAAATCTTTCCAGTAGTTCATCACAACTCCCATCCTCAACTTAGTTCTTTTCCTAGCAATCCTCCTGAGTTATCATGTTTTCTGCACTGTCATGTTGCAAAGTTCTTTTATCAATTTCATTGGAAAATTTCATTTGCTTACCTTCTTGTAATACCACTATGGCATTGCCATTAGACTTCTGGTCCATATCAACTTCATCTGACTGTTTCACACCAAACATAATTTCATCTATGAACTCCTTTTGCTACAATAGATTAGCACCTTCTTCCTCTAAAAGGCATTCTCCATCATACTCACCTCAAGAGCTTCATTCATGTTTGTGATAGTTTTACTAGATTGTCCATCATCTTCTACATATCCTGCAAACATACACAAAATATGAGAATAAAAATCACAAGGCTTCATTGCCTTATCTGCTTCCCTTGTCATCATATCTTCTAATTGTTCTGAACTATGCCAATAGTCCATGAGATCTTCAGTGATCTCTCATTATCCTCTTCACCCAACATTTCACCTTGTTTTAGTCTACAAATGGAAACTTCCATTTCTACTTCTGCTTCTTTGAGTTCCTCTGGTTCCTCTTAAGCACCCAATATCTGCTCAATCTTCCTCAACTCTTCTGCTATCTCTAAATTCACTTGTTGATTTCTCTTCTCTTGTAGCCTCTGTGACTTTAGTCTCTTTCTCATGGTCCAACCATGCTTCTGGTCTTCATCACTTCTCTGAAGCACCTCCATCAATATTCCAATCTAGAAATCTATCTCAGCTCTCTCTGTGTCAAACTCTTCTTGACTCATCCTCATTCCATTTGCTTTGGCATCTTTCCTTCTGCTATGGCTTCTTTCTAAACCTCTGCTATGACTATCGGTAGTCATCTTCTTCTCCTCTCTCTTCGTGAGCTCCTCATCCTCTGCAACAAGCCTTTGCAACAGCAAGTCCTCCTTACTGCGATCTTACCTCACTAAGCTCTCCTCACTCAGTATTTTGGTAAGCACGGTCCTTTATCTAGAACCTCCTCTTTAGCAACACCTTTGCTCCTTCTAGGCTTCTGCAATCTCTCACTCTCTCTTGATAACACTTCAGCTATCCTCTCTATCTAATCTCTTGTTGCATTCTTCAGGTTCACTGCCACTTCAGAGTGATTTCCTTGCTCTGCTTTTAAGAACACACCTGGTTCTTCTCTCACAACTTCTCTTGTTCTATATTGCTGCACTCTACACACTTTCTTATACTCTCACCTGTGTTTTGAATGGATTTCCTCTGTCTCTTGCATCTGCAAGTTCTGCTACACATCACCTTTATGTGCCTTCCTTCTGTCAGATTATAATTTGAGCCTTCCTCTTGCCTGCATAAATACTTTAGCACATAACTCTATTTTTAATTCCTTCATACAAAATTTCTCTGTTCTGTTTAACCCTAATTATTCAATTATAATTCTGCTATGATACCAAAATTGATGCAACCCTAAGGTTGCTACAACCAATGTACCTTATCGGGACTCAATTTCCCCTTAATGGCCCTTTAAAGCTTCATGCCCATACATATGCATGTATCAGAAGCGTTTTATATGCATTCAGCCTTAAAACCCCAAATGGATCCAAAATGACCCAATAATCACCCCGCCAAACACCCCTTTGCTTTGAAAACTATGCCTTTTTCCCTTTCGGAACCCAAAACCTTTGAAAAGGCTAAAACAATGCTTCTCCGCCTTTTAAAGTGATTATATGTGTTATTGTCGCGGATCGAGATCTTCCCGATCGGACGACTCAGATTCAATCGCTATATCGGCAATCAGAGGTCTCAATGGTCTGCACTATTGGCGCTATCCCTTTGGCGAAGATCTGATGCGATTATCGCTAATCGTTATCGATGATCACAATATGTTGCTTTACAATATACTGTCTCCACTCGAAAACCCCGATGTGATATGTCACAATCGAAAATCGTAAAAGGTCAGGTCTAGGCCTTTGACATACATCACTTCGATGGTGCGATGCGATTATGAGTCCAGACCTGATATGACTGAATCCTCTATCCCTGTCTCTCTCTCCTCCAGAAAAGACAAGAAAACACATATATCTCTAAGTTAACCATCTCCTCCACAATTGAAGGAATAAACTATACATTTAGAAATCAAATCCTATCCTAATCTAAACAAACTAAACTACTTGGCTTGATCTCCACACAGGCAGGATAATTTGCCATTTATTCCCAATTCTGTTCAGAATTAGGAAATAATTAACTACTTCCATAATTTGAACTTAATAAAATTAACAACCAAGTCTTCCTCCAAACTTGCATTAGCCACAACATGTGACCACTCCATCACATTACTGGCTAGGTCTAGATGCTCCTGCATCATACATACTGACCATGATGCAATTAAATAATTGAAGAATAAACCTGATGTAAATGCCAGGATTATTAGATGTTTACTTTCATTGTAACAATTTGATTTAACTATTATTGACAAGCATGGCAAGGATAATGTTGTTGCAGATTTTTTATCCAGGTTGACTTTGCTTGCAGGGGAGGAAGGAATGGTTGATGATCAGTTACCGGATGAACACTTATTTGCCATTTTAGTTCTCTCTCCATGGTTTGCTGACATAGCAAATTACTTAGTGTCTGCACAATTTCCACCAAATTTGTCCTCCAAGGAAAAGAGAAAGATTGTGAGGAAGAGCACTCGATTCACTTGGATTGGGGGAAACTTCTTCAAACTAGGTCTGGATCAAATTATGAGAAGACGTGTCAAGGAGGAGGAAGTCTTTGACATCCTTTTGATCTATCATGATGGGCCTTGTGGAGGTCACTTTGTAGCCAAAAGGAAAACATTCAAGGTGATACAAGCTGGTTATTACTATCCCACTCTTCACCAGGATCTGAGGAGGTATACTAGCCAATGTGATCGGTGCCAAAGGATGGGGAAACCTACCCCAAGGGATTAAATGCCTCTGCAACCTCAAGTGACTTTGAAGCCATTTGACAAGTGGGGCATGGATTTCATTGGAACCATTGACCCTCCATCTAGGAAAAACCAGTACATCATTCTGTGCACTAACTATTTAACCAAGTGGGCTGAAGCCAAGGCCATCAAAGCAACAACATAAGGGGAAATGTCTGAGTTCTTAAGGGAAAATGTATTTTATAAGTTTGGGTACCCTAAAGAACTGATCATTGATCAAGGCAGTCAATTTACATCTCACAAGATTCAAAATTTGTTGAGCCAACACAAGATCAAGCATAGAACATCCACTCCTTACCACCCACAAGCTAATGGGAAAGTGGAGGTAACCAATAGAGCACTGGAAGGCATTTCAAACAAAGTTATTAGCAACAACAGAAAGGATTGGGCAGATAGATTAGTTGAGGCCACTTTGGCCTACAACACCACCTGGAAGACCACCACAGGATTCACTCCTTATGAGATAGTCTATGGGAAGAAGGCCTTGCTATCCATTGAATTTGAATACAACACCTTAAGAATGGAAGCACAACTGGATCTAATCTCACCAGGGCACAACAAGAAATATTGCTCCTGCCAAATGGGTTAGATGAATTTAGAATACAAGCCCACCTGCACACAGAGGTGGCTCAAGTTCAAAGAAAGATTTAGCATGATAAGAACATAAAGGAAAAACTGTTTCAAGAAGGTGATTGGGATTTGTTGTATGATTCCAGATACAAAGTTTTTAAAGGAAAATTAAGGACTAGATGGTTAGGGCCTTATGTCATAGAAAAATGTCATGATAATGGTTCAATGCAGATAAGAACCATTGATGTAAAGGATATCCCTTTACTTGTCAATGGGTACAGATTGAAGGTCTACAAGAAGCCCTTGTCAAAGCAATAATTCATTAATGGCATCAACAAGAAATTGATGGTGGTGGAGCAAGTCTCAACTTATACCCCATCAAGTCCCTGAAAAAAAGAAAAAAAAAAGAAAAAAAAAAAAGAGAAAAAATAAGGAGACTTAGGTGAAAACCTCCATGAGGCACCTGAGTCCCACTGTTGTGTTGAAAACCTCTTGAGGCGGCCCAATGGTGTTGAAAAGAAAAGAAAAAAGTGAAAATATATCTAGGTGAAAACCTCTTTTGAGGCACCCAAGGCAAGCAACTAGGATGAAAACCTCTTGGAGGAAAACTAGTTGTTTTCAAAAAAGAAAAAATAAAAAAGAGAGAAAAGAAAAGTTTGAAAATGTTATTTGTAGGTTAGCAGGAGGAGGATCATCACAAATTGAGAGGAACAGAAGGACCTACACAATCCATATTTTCATTCCTCCATCCCATATTCTTCATTATCCCATCAATCCCTCCATTTATGAACTCCTCTAGCTCATGTTACACAAGCTCTGCGTTTTCTACAAGATTCCCTGAAAACCTACATGAGTTTCCTATATGAATTATAGTGACTTTGGAATCCCAAAAAAAGTGACTCTAAAGCAAGGGGATGACCAACCTGTGTTAAAAAATAAAATAATCACTCCACCACATCATCACCATGCCTTTCATCACCTTGTTACCCCTGCACCCATCCAATAAGTCAATTCACAAAAAAATATACAGTTTTCAACGAAAAGAAAAAACAAACAAAAGAGGGCGAGAACAGAGGACATAGGGACAATACTTGAGGGCTATACCTCTCACCTACCATTCACAGGAACCCTTCTCTACTCTTGTCAACAATCCTCGTGCTCTAGAACTATAAAAAAGGTATGAAAGTTTAGGGAAGAGAGGCAACTACAAGACATCCTATAGGTTTCCTATAGGAAATCCTGTAGCAGCCTATCCCACCAAGGAAATTTCATAGGGTTGCGTCCATCTTAAGCATAGAGATTCCAAGGTTAAGGAATCTCCTCCAAAGCTCAACAACAACAACAAGATCATCAGCATCACTCTCCAGTACCTACAAATCCAAGGAAACAAGCATCAAAAGAGGCAAATAATAAAAAAATATGCAGAAAATACACAGCACAGGGACATCATTCTCCAACGAGAATCATCATCAAGGCATCTTACCCACAAGTATGTCATCTTACTCATGCTCTCTTGTTAGCATGATATGATAAAAAATGTAGGATTATGTAAGAGTTGGTTTTATAAGCAAAGGTGGCTAGTTAACTTGGCCGCCTTCAGCCAGTCGATGAGGAGAAAACAGTTAGACTACTCCACACCTGCCAACAGTAAAATCAAAAGAAAAAGGAGATAATGGCAAAAATTGTTAAGTTATAGGGGAGCGAAGTGGGATATTATTACGAGGTGAGTGAAATGATGGACTCATAGTGGGACCAACGGTCCAAAAGGAGGTGCTCGTACTTAGATAGCCAACACACCATCCCACACAATCATCCATATAAGGAAATAAAACACTGATTCCCACACTAAATGAGCATTAGAAATCTTGAGAATTCATCGAAAAGATGATTGCCTCTTCCTTCTTGAAGAATCACCTATAGGAGACAATGACCATTTTGCAGCGCAGAGGCACCTAGAGGATCCTATAGGAAAACCTACAGAATCCTACAGGAAGACCTACATGATACATAACAGTCATCTACATGATTATTGTTGGGCATTAAGGGAGGAGAGATCAAAGGTTGTCCTCATCATATGTTAACCAGTGAGGTTATACCTTCCCATATTTTCCAGTTAGAAAAGAGAAGACAAATCCTCCATTTGGTTAAGGAAGTTGCAGTCTAGGAGAATCATATTGCAGATTTATCATTTAAATCTCTCACCCATTAGAATTCTTGAATTATATCCATACAAGCCTCCACAATTACCAGAGAAAGATGACAGGGGGTTTTAATAAGAGGGAACCCACAAACACAGTAAGAATTCATCAACACCCTTATGTAGTAGAAATTTTCACAAGGCACGATTGGATGGGTTTCTTTGAAAGAATGAGAGGATACCATGATGAGGTGGCCATAGAATTTTCTCTTTCACTCATACCCCTCACTAGGACCCATGCCAATTCTGTGGTGAAAGGCCTATCAGTAGAAATCACCCCTTAAGTTATAGGCAGAATCACCACATTCCCCTTAGGGTTACCTTGGAGAAAAGAAGATAATGGAAACATCACCCTTGAAAAGAAGAAATTCTTTTTGGAAGGGGAGGAGGAAATGGAGGAAAAAAATGGTGTCAAAAGAGAAATCCTTCCATACCCTTGGAATGAACTTAGTTACCACCTGATTAAATATATATCATGTGAAGGGAGTTATAGTGTGGTGTATGGATACCATTTCAGACTCCTCCAAGAACCGAGACTTGAAACGACACACCTTCTCAAAACAGGTTAAGTATACCCTATTTTCTTCTTCAATCACTGATAGATATGAGCATCAAAGTGCAGGAGGGAAAACACCAAAAACTAGCCCATCATGGGTTGATCAAACAAATCCTAGAAGATGCTCTACAAAACCTAAGACTCCCTATTACACGGACAACTTTCAGAGATATGTAAGCAGGGGGAGCAATTCAAACTCTTGAATATGACAAAAGCCCCACTGCTAGTGAGAGGGATTAAGAAACAAAGGGAGAAAATGAAGAGGAAACAAAGGAGGAAAAAGATGATTAAAAGGAAGATGAAAATGAAGAAGAAACAGAAGAGGAGACATATGAACAGAGTGAGGAAGTAGAGGAAGAAGAGAAAGAGAGAGACAAGGATGAGAAGGAGAATGGGAAAGAGAGACAAAACAAAAGGAAGAATAGAGGTCTATAGTTCAAGGTAAAGAAGGGGAAGAATGACTAAGGGTATCTCTAGAACCCATATGGAAGGAGGCAACAACTTCTCTTACTTCCCTAAGTACACCTATCAAGTCAAAAGGAAATAGAAAAAGACAAACCCCACTGTACTTTAGAACAAGAAAGAGCACAAGGATTAGGCAAGGAAGACCTCAAACACCCACCAAAACTCCTAATGTTATTGAAGACTCCCCAAGGCAGCAAGAAAAGATAGCTTCTCTTGAGAAAAATCAAGGAGAAGGATCATCAGGACAAGCCTCTCCCAAATCTCCCATCACATATGTTAGGAGGCCTGTCACAAGTTCTTCCTCATCAAAGGGAAAAGGTATCCTACAGGAGACACGGAAAGACCTACAGGAAGTAGAGGCCATCCTATAGGAAAGTATGTTAAACCTACATGAAACTATGTTAAACCTACAAGAAACTCATAAAATGGACCAAGAAGGTATCACTTAGCAAGAAACAAAGAAGGAAGACCCAGATCTCAGAGAGCCTAACCCACAACTCAACCTCAGGTTCGTTGAAGGGGGTAGGGTTATCCCACAAAAGTGTTCCATCCCCTTATTCTTGGAACTTGAGAAAGAAAGGGCAAGGAAACATATGTCGATGCAAATTGCCAAATCAAAAGGAGTGGAGGATGTAGGCCACATGGAGGAAAAATTGAAGGAGATGGGCAGAGAGCTGAGCAACATAAGAGACAGAAAGGGAACGATGAAAGCTCAGTTAGAAGTGGAGAATGCATGGCTAAGGTGACAATTACAAGAAAGGGAAAGCCAGTTGGCAGCTATGGTCAGTTTATCCTTAGAGGAAATCCAGTGCAAGATGCCAGCCAAGTCTTATGCCTTGTATCTCAAGGAACAATGGCTACAATTCCAAATTAAGACTTTAACACAGAGAGGCACTATGCCCTTCCAAGACTATAGACAATTCATTGATCTCTGTGATCAAATCACCTTGGAAGATAGAGAAAAGATGTCTAAGTTTTACCTTCACAACTTGGCCTTGACAGATTTGAATATGTGGGACCCAAATTCAAAACTAGGAGACTTGCAATTGATGGCCTTAGCATCATGGATGAATCATGAGGAGGCAAGAGCTACAGAGATGAAAAAGGTAATGGAAAGAGAAGAGACAAAACCACTTATGATCAAAGCTAAACAATCCAATCCAATGGCTATCATTAACACCCATAACCTGATTGCAAATGATCCTAAGCTTGTACCTAGGTACCTTGCTACACAAGAGCAAGCAGTCACACACTTTGAAGAGATGTTCAGGTTTTTAGGATATGACATCATCCAAGATTGCCAAAGGAGATGGAACACCTTGCCTTATAGCCTAAAAATCAGATAATACCATTCTCCTCAGAGAATGAGAGAGGCACTAAACAAAACACCCATATACAAGCAAGCTCTACAAAAATTGGATTGGCTTGAGACTCAGTCCACCACTTCTTTTAGGAATGTTGGAAGGAAGGAAAGAAGAAGAAGAAAGAAAGTAGTGCGAAGAGATAGAGAGCAAGGTAGGATTTTATTCACAAGAAGAAGAAACTACAACAGAAACATGGGATGCTAGGGAGGCCACCAGGGCAATGAAGGACATGGATATAGATTAAGTTGCTTAGAGGATGAGCAACACTTTCAGTAGGGGGTGATGATGAGCCTCATCATTGGGTAACTATATGGACTTTAATACACCTCCAAGCTTATTAAAATCAACTCTTCTCATAATTCCTTACATGTTTTAATTATATTTTTCTTAATGAGATGAGTAAAAGTAAGATGTATGTCTAGTGGTGTAATGTGCATTGATTGCAGGTTTTTGAGTGCAAAGCATGGCAATTTTGGCTAATCAAGGGTAGAACATTTAATCAAACAAGGAGGAGAGATTATAGGAGATAAATCCTCCTCATTAAATCCTCACTTGTTCGAATATTCCTCAATCAAATCACACTAGCTCGGAGTTGCAAGCAGCCGAGTCATGGATATAATGGGCAGCCGAGCCATTGATAGTTAAGAGCCAGTTCATCCTTAGTTTGGGAGCCAAACCTCCCTATATTTAAGGAAGTTTTTGGAGACTTCAGTTATATAAATAAGGAGGCCTAGAGCCCCATTAGGATTCATACTTTTTATGTAAGAGCACTAAGCATTTTCGAGTTCAAGCTTTGTGGCAAAACATTGTTATGTAATTTTTCTCATTTAATAATGAGAATGAGCATTTCCTTGATCCAACACTGTGTAGGTTTTAACTCCATACAGAAATTACCTGCATACGAATTCTAAATCACAGAAAAATAAACAATGTAAGAGCATAACACATAAAAAGACATATGCACAGAGATTTTCCCATGGATCCAAAAACTGGGACTACCAGCTTGATTTTTCATTATATTCCTTTCAATGTTACAATACATATTTATACATGCCGAAGCATCCAATACCATGGACCGAAAACCATCACATCCAAAAAACATGTGCGAAAA
>APFE031028691.1:54781-90637 GCA_000404065.3 Pinus taeda | reverse complement strand
CAAAACCAAAATTTTCCAGGGCGCTACCCCGGACCCCATAAAGTGGGGTTACGGGTACCCCTCAAACCCCCTGTTAACTATATGGAAAGAATATAACACAACCCAACACACTGATTTGACTAAGAGGGTTGAAGCTCTTGGGTTAGGGCCCAACCCTAGCAGTAAAGGCTCCTCTTCTTGTACTTATATGTTTAGGTTATTTCATAGATTAAGTGTTGAATTAGTTTTAGCATTGTTTCATTGCAAGTAGTGGTAAATTTGATTAGTTTGCTTCCATTTGTGCATAGCTTCAACAATAGTTTAGAGAGGTAAAGGGATACCAAAAAGGCTGATAGCAGGTGAATTTGGCCTCACTCCTCCTTTCAGGGACCATGGTTTGAGGAAAAACTCCTATTCAACCCCAAAACGACATAATTACGATTTCTTATGGAATTTAGGGTTTTCTGCTACTTAGGTCAACATATTTTCAGTTTTCAAAGATAGGTTTCACTTGTCATTTCTAATATCTTCAACTTTGTATTGGATCTCATGGTGTTTCACAATCTTTTGCAAGTATTTACATGCATAAACTAGTAAAATAAATAATGAAATTATGTTTTCTTAAGTTTATTGGAAATCATCCTTGTTTGATATGATTCATGGATAAATGCCAGTAATGTATGTATTGTAGGAGTTTCAATAGTGCAGGAAGATATCATGCCAAAAAACCCATCCTAATCTCATCCATCCATGATCACCAAAAGCCACCAAGTCCCTCAACTAATTCATCATTCCATAAGAACAACTTTCCAGGTTTTTTGAGCAATTCCAACCATCTTTCAAACTCTGTTTTGAGCTTTAAAGATGTCCTAGCCACTCCCTTGCCCTATTTCTACCATCATTCACCTTCCCTAAGCCCTATACCACCTTCAAAATCACCTATTTCTCTCGTCCAGATCCTGTAGGAATACAGGGGATCTTGTAGGAGCATTAGGACATCCTATAGGAAGCATTAGGACGACCTGTAGTGGCCTGTTTTGAGGCCGATTTGTCTAAAACCATCGAGGAAGATATGAGAAGACCCCTACTTGCCTCCCAAACTATCTGACCTTCCATCACTATCTCTAACCTACTTGCCACATCACCAAGAAGATTTAGTATTCACATTTTCAAAAAAAAGGATAAAAAGGAAAAAAGGAGTTATTATGTTCATTCATATGCACAACAGTAGAATGTTTGGTTATTTTAGATTGCATGCCTAGGACAATTAGGACTACACATATATTAGCTTAGAAATATTCTGAAGCAAGATATCTCATAACAATTAATTATATGAGTGGTGTGGTTAAAGTATTGATTTCAGTCTTTCCTTACTGTAGTAGACAAGATTTCAATTCCCCCAATTAGTGCAAAATTCCCATTCCTTCACTGGTAATCAAACTTATTCTGAATCAATAGAAGGCTGGTTTGAGAAACCATAGTGGTCTATCGCGAGCTTAGCAGTGACAAAGAGTGGACCCATTGCATCTACTTGTGTATACAACACTCTCACCTCCAAGTTTGTATGAACCCTGGGTTGATAAAATAAAGTTGGTAGCCCCAGGAGTTGCAACATTCTTGCTGCAATACTGGTGCTCATCAGCTTGATGACCTATCCAATTTGTATCATGAATTTAGCATTTTTTAGGGATTTTAGTCTAATTTGAGGACAAATTGACTTAGTTTCTCTCATGTAAGTAGAGGGTTGATTTAGTTCTTGGATATTGTCACACTTGGATCATAACAAAATCATAACAACTTTTGATTAGTGATTTCTCTCTCTTGTGTGCTATGGATGCCTAGTTGAGCAATTTTCTTGGGTGAATTTTGTGATGTGATGTGATCTCTTTTCATGGATGCTTATGGTGGATCTTGGATGTTGCATGGTGAAGTAAGTTAGTTTATTTAATTTATCTTAGTATTATGTTCCATGGGATTGATTTTATTGTGCTAATTTGGTCTATTTGGAATTTTCTTCATTGTTCCTTATTGAGTGAACCTTTCCTCCAAGTATTCAAGGAATAAATATATGTTTTTATTTCTCTTAATCTTTCAGAATATTAAGAACCTAAATTTCTAACCCTATGGTAAGTTAGTTTATTTTCTCTAGTTTATTTGGATTTAGAATCACTCCAAATAAATCCTAGAATAGTTTTTATCCTAGACTCCATATGGCCTAGATTGAGAAGACACTATTCCATCTCCCATGTGGCACTCTTCCAAAATATAAAATTCATTTTTTTATTTTTGTTTTATGGTAAATTAGGGTTAAATTATAGCAAAATATTGTTGTGTTGAGAGGTGCTGCACAAACTAGTATAGGGGAGATGTGTAGGCGTTAGATGTTAGATGTTAGAGTATATGCAAACATTTCTTAAATTCAATTTTTTATTGTATTTTTTATTAATAAAATTACGAACATTTTTTAATAAAATAAACTCATAATATATATATCACCTTAAAATATATAACATATAAACATTATTTATAAATTGAGATCCATTTTACCATATAAATTAAAATAATGATTATGTAGCCATATTTATATTTAATTAGTAAACACATAAAAACTTAATACTTACAATATAACAAGAATTCTTGACCATGGTTATTCACTCCAGTTTATCATGGATATTATTAACTTGTAAATAGGCTTTGTTACAATACCATGGGCCAATACCATGGCTTATCAAGCCAACCCCCAAATATTTTTCTATTGAGCTAGTATGTTGAACAACACCGGCATCTAAAGCTCCATAGAGGATGAGCACCCCAAAGTTGGTTGAGCTAAAACTTTAGTTGAAGGAAATGCTTGAAAAGGGTTATATAAGGCCAAGTGTGTCCCCTTAGGGAGCACCAATATTATTTGCAAAGAGGAAATTTTAAACCCTTAGATTATGCATTAATTATTGATAGTTGAATAAGGTAACCATCAAGAACAAGTACCCACTACCAAGGATTGATGACATTTTTGACTAGTTAAGGGGAGCAACAATTCTCTCGAAAATTGGCTTGATGTCAGGCTACGAGAACTATTTTCAGAACAACATTTGGGCATTATGAATTTGTAGTGGTACATTTTGGGCTTACTAACACCCCTGAAATGTTCATGTGCTTGATGAACAAAGTGTTACATCCTTACTTGGACAAGTTTGTCATTGTGTTTGTTGATGACATATTGGTTTATTCAAAAATGGAAAAAGAACATGAAATGGTTGCAGTGTTACAATTGTTGAGAAAACTTAATCTCTATAAAAAGATTATAAAGTGTGACTTCTTCCAATCACATATACATTACTTAGGGCACATCATCTCTAAGGAAGACGTATCATTTGACCTTGAAAAGATCAAATCAATAAGGGAGTGGCCAACTCCAAGGAATGTGGGTGAGGTTATATCATTCATGGGATTGGTAGGATATTACAAGATATTTATTCAAATTTTCTCCAAAATAGGCCATCCCGGTACATCCATGCAAAGAAAAGGGAAAATATTTGAGTGGGCTACACAATGTGCAGAAGGCTTTGAGTAGTTAAAATGATTGCTCACTAGTGCACCAGTGCTAAGAATAGTAGATCCTAACAAGGATTTCGTGGTGTGTGAATGCCTACAAAGAGGGAATTGGTGGAGTCTTAATGCAGAAAGGGGAAGCCCTGTGCCATGATTTTAGAAATTTAATAAGCACGAGGTAAATTATGTGACACATGATTTAGAATTGGCTACCATCATTCATGCCTTAAAAAAGTGGAGCCACTACCTCCTTTGCAGGAAGTTCATGCTCATGTCAGACCATAGTGGACTCAAATATTTTATTTGGACAACTAAAGTTGAATGCTAGGAAAGAAATATGGTTAGCCACACTCAGCGAATTTGAATTTGAAATTAAATACATAAAAGGTAAGAGAAAAAGGTTGTTGATGCTTTGAGTAGAAGAATCCAAGTAAATCACTTGGAAATAGTAAGTTCATACACAACATATCTGGAAGAAAGAATCAAAAGTGATGGACAATAGGGCAAAAAATACTATCAAACGAAAGAAAGGTTGTGAAAACATAGTGAGGTTGAAGAATATCAACTCACCGAGGATGGCCTAGTCAAATTCAAAGGCATAATTTATGTGCCTAACTATGATGAAGTGAAAAGAATAATAATGAAAGAGTTCCATGTTAAGCTTTATTTAGGCCGCGTAGAGTATCAAAAGACCCTTACAACTATTAGAAAGTATTATCACTAGCCGAATATGAAGAAGGAAGTGACAGATTTCATATCAAAATGCATAAAATGCGAGAAGGTAAAGGCTGAATGAAAACATATAGAAGGATTGTTGTAGCCTATCCCTATTATGGAATGGAAGTGGGAGCTAATTTCTACATATTTCATTACAGAATTTCCCAAAAAATCTAAGCAACATGATGCAATCATGGTAGTGGTGGATAAGCTTAGCAAGGTAGCTCATTTTGTGGCAGTTAAATCCAGCAATTCCGCTAGTGACATAGCACACATATTCATAAAGGAGAATCTGAGGCTACATGGCATCCCCAAGAAGATTGTGTCAGACAAAGATGCTAGCTTCACTCCCAGGTTTTGGAAGGAAATGTTTGTATGATTGGAAAAAAACTTAGCAATTAGTACAACCTATCATCCACAAACAGATGGGAAAACAGAGAGGATCAATCAGATCGTTGAGGACATGTTAAGGATGTATGTGATGAATCAGGCCAAGAAATGGGAAGGATATATTCCACTTGTGGAATTTGCATACAATAATGGACACCAAGAGTCCATAAAGATGAGCCCATTTGAGGAATTGTATGGCAGGAGCTGCAACACTGCTATTAGTTGGAGTGATCTAGTTAACATGGTCCATGTAGGACCTTCTATGCTTAAGGATATGGAAAAACAAGTTCAAATCATAAAGAAAAATTTGAAAGTGGCACAATATAGACAGAAAACATATGCAAATAAAAAAAAGGTAAACAAAAAGTTCCAAGTTGGAGAACATGTTTATCTAAGAATTAAACCCAAGAAAAATTCCCTATGGATGGGACATGTGCCAAGTTGGCACCACAATATTGTGGGCCATTTGAAATCCTTGAACAGATTGGACTAGTAGTATATAGGCTGGCTTTACCTCCATCAATTAGAGTTCATGATTTTTTCCATGTTTCTTTAGTTAAAAGGTATGTACAAGGTTCTAATAATGTGATTGAATGGTCTATACTATAGGTGGAATCAAAGGGATAGTTCCAACCAGAGCCAATGTTCCTTCTGGAATCGAGGCATAGAGCAAATCAAGGTGCATCATAAACACTTTGGGCCAAAGGAGGCGATGTGGGAAATGGTTGATGCCATGAAAATTAATTGCCCCTTCTTGTTTGATGAATAAAACAAGTGTGTATAATGTAAATACTACATAGAGTTGTCTGTATAAAGCTCCATAAAAGAATATGTGTTGTATTTTAATTCTTGTGTTGCATATGGGTAATTGAACACCGAGGGTTGTTCCCTCAAGGGGGAGGGGAATGTGACAACCCCTCCCAAGGTCCTCACATAATATGCATTGTAAATATTATGAAATATTTGAAATCAAGAAAAGGGGATTGAGTCAAAGGGACATGTATTCCAGAGCGAGGGAGGAGGATTGCTTGCTTGGGATGTTGTGGTTTCTTATGTAGAGGAGGAAACCTGAATTGCAAGGCAACCATTAAAGGTTGGTTGGTGGATGAATTCAAGGGATAGGTTCTTGAATTAAATGGGATACAAGAGGAAGTAGTCAAGTCCATGTTGCTTGAAAAACAACAACATGAAAACATGACAGATATTTATGAAGAGGTAATGTGCATTGCAAGGCAATAATGATGCAACAGTAATTGTGACTAAGAAAGAGGCCAAGGAAACAAGCACAAGGGGGAGAGAATCTTGGTAAAACAAGAAAAGACAACAACATGGATTCATTCGAAGGAACGATAGAGGTAGAGAGGGGGAGGCACTCATTCAAACCTATACAGGATAGAGGAAAACAAAGAGAGATACCAAATGGAGGATTCAATAGGAGATTTAAGTAGGCATTGCTGAAGAGAAGTGAAGATAAGAGAAGGGGATTGCTTCTCTATCCCTGGAGGTTGTGGGTTGATTTTCTAGTCTCTAGAGCCGCTTAACATCTTGGGTTCCTTGGAGGTTATGGGTTGGGATAAGATCCCTGGTGACTTGTAACAGCTTGGGTCCCTAGAGGATGTGGGTTGAGACATAAGTCTCTAGAGCCCTGTAATAGCTTAGGTCCCTGGAGGTTGTGGGTTGGGATGGAATCTTTAGAGCCCTATAACAGCTTGAGAAGAGGCCATCCTCAAGTAGAAGCAGAGGAATATCGAAACATAGACTTGTGGTTACTTACCCATTGGTACACTAGATTCTAGACTCCCTAGAATGGGGTGAATCGCTGTGTGTACACTTGGGGAGAGGTGGGGTACCTATGGACTCCCTGTGTTGACAAAGAAAGTAGCATTCAGCTGGTGGGATTGAGGAAGGAGGTCTTCTGAAGTCCTTGTTTTAGTTGGCTATTGGTGTGTTAGTCACGGAAGTAAGCATCCCCCCCAGCCTATGGAATCTAGCTTGGGGATGACAACTACAAGTAAGTGTGGTTGCAACTATCTATGGTTGGGTGGAGAGTCTTTGTCCCTGACTAATTTTCCCTTAAAATTCAAATATAAGTATCTTTGTATGCTTTTTTACCTTTTAATGAACCATGTGGCATTGTTGTTGGTAATGGTTCTGGATTCAAGGACCACATTTGTGTTGTTAGTGCTTACATATGTGGTGCATCTCTATGGGAATGTGTCACTGATATATGTGTTGAATATATATATGTATGTGTGTTGAATCTGAAAGAAAAATATTGTGTGATAATTTACTTATGGTAAATGCAGAGCATTTGACACATAAATGTGCAAATGAACTACATGATAATCAAGGCTATGTTATATCGTTGAGTTGGACATTAAGCCAAATAAATGCTTAACTATATTGAAATTAGTAAATAAGTAAGAAACCGAGGAATATAAGGCTATGACGCAGGACACAATAAAATCTTGAATAAAAACTTGAAACACTAGGCTTATAGACCCATTTTATTAATGTGCAATAATTACATGGAAGACCCTCTACTTAGCGAGTCTGTATTTTCTTCCAATCATTGTTACGAAGTTACAAGTTGTTGTGCCTCATGGAAAGCAACACATTAATGTTGAGGGAATTTTCCTATGGGGCTAGTCGAGCCCATCAACTTAACCTAAATGGCCTTCAAAATTGCATTCTCAACGGACTGGATATCTATCGTTAGCAACTTTGTGTTATCAGATTCAAGTAATTTTGGCATGTGGCATGAGAGGTGGGAACCTCTTAGGAGCGTGCAACAATCTCGTGGAAGGTAATATACATAGGGAAACCTACGCCACCATACGTGTAATTCCCTATCCGAGGACAGGGAAGAACCACATAATAAGATCCCATTGGAGAATCTATTGTCCAAGCTAAGGAGGGGTAGCACCGTGGAATGCCATAGATAGCTAGTGGAATAGTTACAAAGCCTTGATGCGGATCTAGAGGTCTACCAAACCTCTGAGACAGAGCCATGGTCAAGAAAACTGACTTGAGGAATCTTGTGCAATATCATAGCTCATATTTGGAGCAATCACGAAGATCCCCCTCAGACACATGATATAAGGCAGAGTCGAGATCCCTTGGCGAGCTATGGAAAGGATTAAGAGGTTGTAATCGTTGCAGTGTTGAGAAGTAGAGCCTTGAACTTATAGGAAAGGATCGAATATCTTATCCCTTTACAAATCAAACCCTAAATGAGAAATATTCTTATTGGCGCGACCTAATCTCCCCTTACGCGATTGGTTGGGAGAGTGATGACGTGGAAGAAAATCCCAGAGAACCCGAATCTTGTAAGTTATTTTAATTGAGCGTAGGGAAGTTTGTCAAGTGTTGGAGCAGGAATTGTTTACTGATAGAATCCCGTGACAGAGATTTGGGCAGATCTAAGAAATTATGGAAGCCTAGAATCCTGTAAGTATTTTAATTACAATCTTATAGCATTGGGGACTAGGGATCATCAAGAGACAGTGACAGAAGGACCTTTTATGCCCTGGATCTATTAATTGATAGAGTTGTGGGATCACAATGGTCATTTAGTCTGGATGTATTTTTAACTAAAGCATCGATGTTATGGGACTCGCGAGGGAATGAGTGCATGGCAAGATTTCCTCGTGAAGGATACATGGGCTATCCAGGAAGACCAGAAGCCCATAACTATTTTTAATTGAATTTTAAAAATAGTTGGGGATCCAGGGTAGCGAGGATGAGTGGTGAGACGACCTGGGAGGTTGGAATATCATAAGGGAATTTTAATTGAATTTCTAAAAGTTTTGGGGTCCCTAGGTCGTAGGATTGTATGGAGATAAGAGAGTCTAGAATGGTTTCATGACGCTTTCCCTTTGTAATCCTCCCACTGTAACTCAACCAATTAGACTGCAAGGAGTGTGCAGACAATGTCGAAGTAGGACAAATGGACAAAAACAAAAAAAAAATCGATCCCATTCCTCCAATGTGAAAGGATTGGAGGAATATTACAATATTCCAACATATATATCTATATATATATATATGTATGTATGTATGTATGTATGTATATGTATGTATATCTATATATATATATGTATGTATATATATATATATATATATGTATATAATATATGTATATATAATGTATATATGTATATGTATATGTATATAGTATATATACATACATACATACACACATACATACATACATACATACATACAACATACATACATAACATAGATACATACATACATAGAATATATATATATCTATATATATATATCTATATACTATATATATATAATATATATATATATATATATATATATATATATATATATATATACTGTATGTATGTATGTATGTATATATATATATGTATATGTATATATATATCATATATATATATATATATATATATATAATATGTATAATGTATTGTATATGTATATGTATATATATATATCTCTCTCTCTCTCTTCTCTCTCTCTCTCTAAATATATATATATAATATATATATATGACAAAAGACTTTTCACAACTTTTGAACATTTTTCCTTTAAAACTCTCTTCCAAAGGAGTGATAGGTTTCAGAGATAATATAGTCTCATAACTCCTTTTATAAGAGCACATATTTCTTATTTAAATATTTTTTCTATCATAATTTAGATAGAAATTAATTCAAATTCAGTTATAAATAGCCTAATTGTGTTAGTATCTTCCAACTTAAATATACATACAAGACAATAGACTTTTCACACCTTTTGAACACTTTTCCTTTAAAACTCTATTTCAAAGGTATGAGAGGTTTCAGAGGTAATATAATCTAACAACTCCCTTTAGAAGAGCACATATTTCTTCTTTAAATGCTTTTTCTATCACAATTTAGATAGAAATTAAATTATAAAATACCTATTAGACTTTATAGATAATCAATGAGGAATAAATAAAGTACCGCTTATCATTTATTTATGGTTGATCTTGAACTAAGGGTTTAGAAACATCAACATGTACCTATCAGGTTCTATAAAATCAAAAGTAAAATCATCAAGTTGAGAGTATAAACAGATTTCACCAAGTGCATGCAATCATTACCATAATGTGTAAATTTTTCTATAGAGAATCAAATCAATTCACCTCCTTTTCCCTATCTTGATTGTCTTACACTTGTAAAACATTTACAACCTAGTTTTATAAAAAATGTACAAGCCTCTTAATTTCTAGTCCTACATTATGCAAAATGATAATAATAATCACCCTTACTAAAACATAAATAAGTCATACAAAATCAGTACAAGGAAATGGTATTTCCATATCACAGTGAATACACGCATAAATCCTTGATAGAAGAAAGAATAATATGGATCCAACGTACAATTTAAATTAATATTTTCCAATATAAAAATGTCACTGAAAATTGCCTTCACAAATTGCATTAAACATCCCAATATGCAAAACTCCTCTTTAGTTAAATGAAACTTGTGTCATAAACTGACTAACTAGAAGAGTGGTCTTACATCTTGTAATAGAAAAATGTAGATTCTCCAATCCTAGAAAAGGGAAGGTGATATTCATCAATAATTATCAGAATGTCATTGGAAATCCTACTGAGTTCTTTAATTTTGAGATGGTACTCCTTGATGCCTTTGACATCGAGCTCATTACCACTTGCCTCTTCTTTATTCTCCATGGATGATAGTATATTCCATGAAGCTCTCTAATTCAAGAACTCATGGACATGGGATTGGTGATATTTTTCTTATGTATTCATTCTATTGATCTCTTTTGGTCTTTTACCTAGTCTTTAGTTATGTTCTTAGATCTTTTCCTAATAAAGTTGATTATGCATTACCAATTTATATTACATTTGTAGTAACGTGTTGGACATCAATAACATTTTCTGATCTTATCCTATCAATGTTTCGTAGTGACACATCTAAAGAGAATGATCTATTTCATATCACCATTACAACTTCCACACTAAAATAAATTGATAACAACAATAATGATAATTTTTTCCTAGCTCCAATATGTATTGAGCATTGAGTGTCCCCTAAGGATTAAAAACTATTCAAACTAGTGAACATGTTAGTCACAGAAGGATAATCAAGTCCCAAAAGCAACTACAAAACTTCAATAGCGGCAAAAATACCAACACACATGATGATCTAATATTCTGTATTTTAGTTATTCGCCACATACCCTCTTGATGTTGTATCTTTTGATTTAACATGACACACTGAGAGGCATATCTAGCAATAAAATGCAATAAAATAATAGAAAAATAAAAATCATGAGATCTATTACAATCTTGTTGATGATTCTCTCATGTTCTACACCAAAATATTGCCCCTTGTTTTATGAACATAATTCTAATATTAATTGTTTTGTCTTGTTCATTCACCACAACACATACTAATGATATTAATTGTTCAATCTCAACATCTTTTACATCCCACTTCACTTTTATACACTTCGATCCTTTGTTTCATTCATTTTTTCTTTTGTTTGTTTAGATAGCATATGCAATGATATTGTTCTAGATTCATCTTTCCACCAACAACACCAGATTACACAACAACAAAGTCATCGACCTTCATCTCTTCATTGTTGTCCCTTTCTTTCATTTCATCAAATGCCTCAGACGATTGTTTTTCGCTTCTTTGTGAGCATACATTTTCCTTTCTCAACTTTTCAAAAAATGCAACTTTAGAAGTAAAAGTTGATGTGGGCTTGGAAATATTTGTTCTCTTTGGGTCACACTTGGAAAGTGAAGGAAAAGTTTGAAATTAAAATCTTGTAAAAAAATATATTGAAACAGATGTTGCAACAGGGCCTGTGAAAGATCATATGCAAAAGATATTGAGTGGGAATGGACATTGCTCCAACATTTTCTCTTACTGAGCTAGCATAATTGAGCTACTCCAATGTCATGGCCAATCAAACAAATATTGGTCCAGGACTCTACACTTTTTCATGAATTTCACATTAATCATTATTCAATGGTACATTGGAGAACCACGTTCCAACGAGGATCTAGTAGGCACACCATATCCATTGTGGCATAAAGAATTTTCCTTAAACAACTAGAGAGATTGTGGATTGCACTAACTTTCAAAAATTTCCATTTGATCTAGACTACATAGCCAAGATAGCAACAATTTATACTATACCAATAATAATGTAAGACTAAGTTACTACATTTTTGTGATGGAGGAGTTTGATGAGGACATATTTCAATTAATATATGCATTCAAAAAATAAGAATTAGAGGGTCATTTTAATGAATGGCATCAATAAAAAATATCTTCCTAGAGAATTCAATAAGGTTAGCATGAGATGAAAATAGATCAAGATTCCATGTACTTCAATTAACAAGCTTTGCCTAGATTCATTGAAGGAATTACACAAACACAAACACAAACAAACACAAGCATGCCTAGATACCAACAAACACAAGCATGCAACAAAAAACAAATGAAATTGAGAATCATAGGAATGTCCAATTTTAAATCTATTGTTCTATAGGAATTTAAAGGGAAATGTAAGGAATAATCAACTCCATTTTCTGCTCTACCATACCAAAAATTTGCAAATAAATTTAAAGATTCCACCATCATACTTTTGTAGAAACAATGAAAATCCAATGCTTTGTTCTTGCAGAGATTTTAAATTTCTAGTTGAATTTAGATGAACAAGAATATTTTAATGGTGAAATAAAAATATATGAACTCCACATATCTTAAACATGCCTGATCTTTGTTGAGTCTAGAAGGAGTTGATGCCATTTTAATATTCCCTGATGCTTAAAAAAAAATAGAAAGTCAACTTCTTTGCACATCGAAAACTTAAACCCTATACCTTGAACTTAGAACCCTATGACTAAACACCATAAATAAATACTACTATAGAGCTAAGCACAGTTCGAGGGAAAACAAATATCCAAAAAAAATAAAATGCAAGAAAGGGCAGTTTAGTTTTTCAATCAGGAATAAACCTAATAATTTAGCTTTGCAACTCATAAAAAAAATCTATAGACTTCCTCATATTACTCACTTGTTTAATATTCATCAATTTCCTCCAAATGAACATATGTGAGATTGTATCGAAGTGATCTAGCTTCCCATTGCATTCGATCTCGACTTTCCTTTCATTTCAAGTACTTCCTTAACAACCTTCTTCTCATCCAATACGGGCTTGAATTGCATGATTAGATCTGAAAGATGCTTCCTGACATCGTCAATTTGGGAAGACAAGGAGTTCCTAAATTGATGCTTTCCATTGATGAGTGAATTAATTTCCTCCATCCTCACTTATGAGACATTGATCCCCTCCTTATAAACATTCAAAACTTGGTTTTTCAAATTCTCTTGTGAAGGTCACTATGGAATTCACTCTTGTGATAGGACTTTTATGAAGATTCTCATACTGGACTGCAACAATGTTAAATACCATATTTGTAACAAGGGAAAAATAATAATTGTTGAAATAAAAAGATTGCAAATGAAACAATGATCATAAAATTACCTTCTTTTGAAGGCAAGCCATACTTTGGTCACCCATAGTACAAAATCAAAGCAAAATTCCACTAGAGAAATTGCCCCATCACAATGACCAAACCAAAGACTTTGCTCATCTGGTATATTTTCGGGGTACACTTGAACAAACAACTACAAAGGCTAATGGAGTGTTGAGTGTGATTAAGTAGAGTCTAGGAGTCATTTCAAATTCTACCCAAGGATTCCTTCATTGTCCCACCTCACCACCATGAAACCATAAACAAGAATTCAATGGAATGGATAATGGTTAATTCTAAGATGGGGTTGCATCCTTGCATATCCCCTCTTGCAAATTCAAGATTGATATGAGAGATGATGGAACAAGGGTTAATTAAGAGAAATATAGGTATCTACTTTGTAAGTTTAGGATTGTTGTCAAGAACTTGTCTTGACCTGTCATCTGTGATTTTGAAACAATCCACCAAGCTCAAACATTACATATGACCTTGGGCCCTTGCTGATAGCTCTAAAAGGCTATCATTTGTAAGCTTTTTGTTTAAAGTATGTTACACATGTAGATTCCTCCATAAAAGTACATCAATTTTAATTGTAGCTCTCAGATATTTACAAATCCTCTCAACTAAAAATAAATATCTTGCAGACTAAGATGAAATAGAGTTGCAAAATGACCTCATGAGGTGATCCTCCTGGATAAAATTGCTAATTACACTCTTTCAACATTCTAAATTGTATTACATTTTCTGATCAGCCACTTCTACTGCATTCAATAAAGCCAATACTTGCACTTCTTTATGGATTTTTTGCAAAATCAACTTGCATGCACATTGAATGCACATGGGTAAAATTGTTTTTTTTTTTTTAACTAAGTGCATTACACTTGTATTAGAATTGATAAACCTTGCGAACCTACTTGCTTCCCCAAAAACTTTGTCCATGTCAGCAATGGGCTCATGCAGGCATCTGACACCTAGAGGTTTTGGTGTAGCACATGTTTCTTCTTCTCTTGGAGGCAACATTTGTTTATCCATAGTAACTACTCCATATGCTAAATCATTAAATCTCCCCGACATTTTTTTCATACCATTTCCTTGTTGAGTCTCAAGATCTTCTCCTTTGTCTCCAGGATTCCATCCTTGTTAGTCAGGAATATGAAATCCCAACATAATGTCCCATCCATTCCATATAGAAGAGAAGGTTTCCTAGTACTCCCGATTAACTTTGTTCTTGGGTACACTTTGATTGGAATTTTTCTTGTGATCATCACATTCTAGAATTTCTGCAATGCACACACCCCATTCTACAAGAAACCAATTGTCTTCTGCAATACTGTTTCCTGACTTCTTTCCTAGAGGGCACATAATCCATGAATTTATATGAGCCATTTTCCATAGACCAACCAACCACTCTTTCAAATATCACTCTTTGGTCTCTTTGTCTATCATAATAGCACTTTCTAACTCCCGTGATTTGACTTGCAAATCTTCAAACCATTCCGCGACAACTGCAAATGTTTTTATTTCTATCTCTATAACTCTTGATTCCACAAACAATTCCCTTTGTCTTGAATCCTCTATATTGGGGTGATCATTCTCACCCTTCAAATTCTCATCACTCTTGAAATTATCCATAGAAACATGTGGTGTAAATCCTCTGTTATTGATCCAATTTCTTTCAAGGACCCCTACATATTTATTGGACCATGACTCATATTCACCATTTGTAATCCTATCACTTGCCATACAAGCATGTTCCTTTTTTATGCTAAAAACATCATGTCCCTTGTATGATTTCCAATTTTTTGGACTTCCTTCCTTATCATTCTCTAAAGTTTTTTTGAAAACAAAAATATTTTTAGATACATTCTTCACAAAAAGAAAATATGGAAGAAGATTTGATGCAATTTTTTTGTGAAACAAATACTCAATTCAAATCTTTCAAACAAACAAAGAAAACTGGTGCAGGTTGGAGAATTTTCACTCACACTTTTAAAGTGCAAGTAGCTCACCCTTCATTATTATATCAAGCAATAGTAGAATATACTTAGATATGAAAATCTAGATTAAGGAACACAAATGTCGAAAAAATCAATATTTTTTTGTAGAATACCTTTCACAAAACCTTTGGACATTGATAGGCTAATACAATAAAAAAGGATATTTTTAGCTATTGTCATGGATGAGAAAATGGTATCTAGTGAGAATTTCAACTTGGTATGTGAAAATAAAATGGTATTTGTCATGGAAAACAAAAACAACATAATATTTCTAATATTGCAGCAATAGACCCCTACAGTAATGTCTTTCACGAATAAATAAACAATGAAGCTCTTTTGGCCTAGTAATACTGTAAAGTCACAACATAGGTTTTCAAAATGCCCACTTCAATACAGTAAAAAAAAGGTTAAAATTGATGCCTTGCATGCACCATTTTTGGTCCACTTTCTAAAAAACTACAACTTTTTTGTTCAATTTCCCAATTCCATTTTTCTCAATTTTGAGAGTTTTCATATTGTTTCAATTTGTATTGTTTTCATCAGATTTTTTTTGGATAAATAAGAAAAACACTAATTGGAAGAAACATGAGATAAAATATGGTAGGGAGTGCTATACAAAATAATAAAAAACCTAGATAAAGAACATTGAATCTCATTTAACGAAATTGACTCAAATTAATGTAGTGAAAAGATTCATTGCAAGACATATCGAGTTTCATCAATCAAATAGTTGGATTTTTCAGTTTTTATTGTTTTCATCAAATAATTTTTTGTATAAATAAGAAAAAAACCAAATTCGAAGAAACACTAGATAAAATATGTCGAATCCCTAAATTAATGGCTTACTCTTGTAAATGGATAGTGGGGAGGAATGATGGAAGATATCATAGAAGAAGTACTAAGAGAAAATAAGTTTGTTGAAAAGATATGAAAATCCATTTGCAAGTAAATGAGACATTGAAGAAGTCATAAGACAATTATAAGGGTAGACATTATCAATACAAAACCAAGTAGTCATTCAAAGTGGGAGACAAAGTTTGTTTGCAACTAAACAAGGAAAGACTACAATGTATTGGTAGGATCTATAATATGGTCATTTGAGGTATTGGAGAACATGGGAGATAATTCCTACAAACTTAGTCTACCCCCATACAAGTGCATTTACTTAGTAGTGAATGTTTTGAATGTTAAACTTTATGATCCTTCCATGTTGGATTAAGAGGAGGAGAAGTCCTACCTACCATAGAGGATTTAACAATATATGCCCAAGTAGACTTGGCAGAAGACATAATTTTACAGAAGAAGAATAAAACTACAAGACAAGGGAAGCATAACGTTTGGAATATTGAGCTGAAAAGACAAGTTCCGTGCAAAGAAAAATGGTACTCGAGGAATAATTTCTTCACCGCATTTAGTAAAGCTTTAGGGACCAAAATCCTCCTTAAAAGGGGAAGTATGATCTATATTGGATCATCATATAATTTTTCATCTATCTTGGTACATTATAAGTGGGAAAATTGGAGGAATTATCATGTAGGGCCCATTTTAATGGCAAGTACCAGTTTGAAAAAATAGGGCTTATAACCTTCTTGAGCATTTTTTAGGCATCAAATGACACTTTTTTGGGTTGTAGTGTCCAAAACTTAAGTGCATACCCTCCACACCAAGACATTTCCAATGGTGTGAAAATGACCTCAATCAAAGCTTGTATGCAAAATTTATGCCTCCTATAAGTTGACCTACCTAGTTGACCACCATGGCATTAATGAATGACACATTAACCCCCATTACTGACACATGTGGATCTAGCCATGTTTGGAATTTTAGTAAGATTATACAAGGTATAAAACCTTATCACAATTGAGGGTTGAAGAAGTCAAAACCATACCCATATATGGTTATCAAGTTATGTTAAATATAGGTCTGCTAGAGGGATAAGGGGTTCCATTCTTTGGAATTCTATCTTGTTCCATAACTTAGGAACACATCTAAGAGTAGTATTTTGTGAGCATAACAAATGAAGAGGAATATTTTGTATCATTCATTGAAGCCATAGTGTCTAAAGGTAACTCCATAGTGAGTTCCATTTTCTTTCTATGTCGGTTTTATAATTGAAGAAAAGAGAACAAAGCATAGGCCTCACCTTTTAGTTGAGTTTTCTCCCATATTGGATTTCCTAAGAAAAATCACATTTGTTTGTGTGGATGGTGTATACTTGTGCCTATTATTTCATTTTCATATCTCAAATATTTCACAATAACTCACAAAATTTGATAACTAATTAATTTAGGATATGAAGAAAATTAATTTGTATAGTCTAAAATTTCATAATATTATAAAATTAGTTGTGATGGTTGAATATTTGCAACAATTTACAGATAATTTGTCCTATCCTAGACCTATGCATATTGTTTGAAATCAAAATACATTTAGTGTGTTGTATTAGTGTTATTTAGCTCTATTTAAACCATTTTGATAATTGAAATTACATGTTTTTTTTGGGAAAATAAAGTAAATCACATAATTGAAATAGATAAAAATTAAATAAAAAAATACATAATTGTATTATTAGCAGATAGCCTTCCATTACTTAAAAAACAAACCAATTACTTGAGAGTAATATATATATATTATATATATAATATATAATAATATATATATATAATATTATATATATAATATATAATATATATATATATATAATATATATAATATATATATATATATATATAAAATATATATATATATATATATATAGATATAGTAATGATTCTTCCATTTGCAAGAAGTTATTGATTAGCAAAATAATAATTGAATTTTGATTTGAAAATGGGGCTCTTAGGCTTCTTGTCTAGCTTACAATAACCTCTCCCACTTCCAAAGCTTGAATTTTCCCAAGTCCTTAACGATTAACCAGTGCAGAATTAAGAAATGCTTGAAAATATAGGCATATGCTTGTTTTTATTGTTGGTTGTTATGTGCTTTAAAATCTGCTGTGTATGCTTATATTTAAATGTGCTTGAACATATACATAAATGTATATAATAATGAATAATGCAACAAAGAAGAAAACACATAAGACAACAATGTAATATGAAGTTCACCCTGATATCTTGGGCTACGTCTCCTTGAGCTCTAACCAACTCAATTAGACTCTTTGGGATTATGGCTGAATTCTTTTTACAAGTCCTTGACTAACCTCCATATGGTTTACAAATGGACCAATGGGCTCAGAATACCATCTTACCCCTGGATGTTCTTTAGCTGAAAACAGTTCTAGGCATCTTTGGACTAATTCTTTCGGTCAGTGCTCTGAGACACCTTTGAGCTTCTGGCTTCTCTGACTCCCTTAGAATTGTTTACTGTCTCTGGAATCCTTCTTGTGTATTCAACTCAAACAACACCAGCAACAGCTCAAGCATTTGGTCTCTTTGCTATCTGATACTTCACTGAAGCATTTTGGCACTGCCTCCAACCTCTTGTGCCTATGCTCTATTAAGTTCTCTGGCTCTGCCTCTCCAACCTCTGATGGCTATCTCTTATCAAGTGCTCTGGCACACCGAGCTTCCCAATGGGTTCCTCAGCACTCCAACACTGCCCATGCATTCGCTTCACGTTGTGGACTACCCTCCTGGAAAATTCCAAGCCTCTCTTTTTTGCTTTTGTTCTGTCTCAGCACAGCCTTCTTGCCTCTCCCCTTTCATTCTGTGGCTTTTTTTTATTTTAATCAATCAGTGTTGGTTGGTTTGTTTTCCCCTTCGGGCTTTTCGGCTCCCCGACCTTTGTTCGCTTAAGTTCCCTTCTAAGTGTTTAACAATCATTTGCTAATTCTTTCAGGGAAGAATGCCACCTATTTGGTAACGGAAGGGAAATTGGCACTTTAAATTCTTTAGAAATAGTCGTTCTCTGTTTACACAAAGAATGCTATAAAACATGGGAAAATTTGCATAAAGCATTGTTCACCGGACTTGAAACATTCATAACTGTGCTTTATTTTCCTATCGGGTCCACCCGTAGGTCACTATCGTAAGTCGCAATGGCTCTAAGGCCTGCCCCTTTGTATTTTGTAAATATATTAAAACATGGAAAATATTGCAAAAACCCATGGAAATGGCTTTGGTCCAGATTTGAAATATTATGTATTTATATTTCGGAACCCTTTCAGGTCTGGTTCCGATTGCAGTCACACGTTGCATGGCCTGGGGTCCTTCCCTTTTGGGATCGCCGACAGCGATCCGTCAATATCGGCGATCGCAGTCACAAGTCACATCGGCCTGGGGTCCTTCCCTTTTGGGATCGCCGACAGTGATCCACCGATATTAGCGATCACAGTCGCATGCCGCATCGGCCTCGGCCTTTGTTAAGTCCTCCCATGAATCTGTGTGATACGATAAAGCGGAAATCGCTTATCGCAATCACTGATGGCCTAAGGTCGTTCCCTTATAAATAGTTGTGATGCGATATTTCCTCTTAGGCCAATCAAACAAGACCACGTGGCCCAATCCCAGCCTGCCATGTGTTAGTTGTGGATTGACCCGTGAGCCTATACTAAAAAATCAAAATTTTCAATATAGTTCAAAATTTAATGAAATTGCCTCCTTTTCTAAGGACATTGGGCAATTTTAATTTTACAATAACTCTTTCATCTGGAGTCCGTTTTCGCCCATTCAAGTTGCATTGGATTAAGAATGAGGAGATCTCTGTAATGAGATTATTTATGAGAGCGGCTTGTGACTTTCATTTTCCTCTGATTTACAAAGGATTTGTGCCATTTGGCACCTTTTACCTCTTGCATGACGTCTTTTAGACTTAGAGGTTTATCCAGGATCCATTTTTGGATCACGCCTTCGCACTAAAAGAAATTTTGGTCTCCAAAAGACTGATATACTGATCTGAATAGTAAATGAGAGTGACTCACCCTCTTCTTTCAGCCTTCCTACACTTGCCTTTGCATAGTGCCTTTGAACCAAAGTTTCTGACCGCTTCCCTTCTCTAGATGGGCTAGTCTTCCTGAGAAGAACTGTCTTCCTCCTTGCCTTCCTGCAAAACTTCTACTGAAATGGTCATAGAAGGTAGTTTGAGCTTCTTTGCCTTGATCATTGACCCAAGGTGGCTCAAATAAATGTGAAATACATCTGCTCCACAAAACTTTCATTTGTACCTGTTTGACAAGCTGCCAACAACCACTGTTAACAACAACAGGCATACAGACAACAACTGGATGGACTAAAATCCTGCTTCAACAAAAGAAATATATTTTTCACATCTTGTGAACACCTCCATGTCTTACATCTGCATGCAAATGATGGACTAGATAACAAGCCCACAAAACATGCCTTTAAAGCAATCAACCCATCAAGTCAATCACACACATGTTCCGAAAACAAGGAAAACATCAATGTCCCTGTGTTCATGCACATCATCTCATGCATGCATTTCATCCTTCAACTTTCGCTTAAGCACATTGTACTTTCAAAGCTAAAATAAAATGTAATGTTTCAGGAACAAAGTGAGCTTCCCACTCAGCTTCTCCATTCACCTTCTTGGTAAAATCCTGCAACTTTCATTCCATTAACAAAGAAATGCAACTAGATGCATCAATAGAAATGAAATCTTAATTGGATAAGAACTCTAACCATTTCTTACCAATCCATTTCAAATGTCCTTCCTTTGTCTACACATCAGCATCAATATGTGAATCATTCTAAGACACATTAGCCATGGAATCTTCCTTTCCATTTCTACCATCTTCTCTTTCTACCTTCTCCCTTAGCTTTAATGGAAGCATTGCTAGATTCAGAGTCCAACACCTTTCAGCAAGATGCCCTTGCTTATGGTACTGAGTGCAACACATATGCATCCTCTTGATAACATGATTTGCCTTGTCCAATGGACCTTTGGCTACTTGCTTATTTTCCTTCAAAAGCTTCCTGTATGTGGCCATTGTCTTTTAACATCTGGAAACATGATGGTTATCCAAACCACAAAAGGAACATGCAACTATTTCCCCAGACTTATGTGGAAATTTATCATGCTTTGAAAAATCAAAAGGAAAATGTTCAGAACCAGATTTATACCTGCCTCTTTCACCTTTATTGCTTTGATGAGGAGGTGAAGCAAATGAAGAAGTGGCTCCCTTTGGAATCCCATCAATCTCTTCAAGGCTGTCAGATTTTCCACAACCCTCTGGTTCAAGGGTGTGCTTCTGAACACCTGCATCCTACAAATGATGTTTCAAGCTATTGCATTCCTCCTGAATGCAATCTTCACACTCTTGAGATAGAGGACCTGCAATGAAACTCCTTCTTGGAATGGTTTCAATGGCCTTCATGGTAGCTTTGGAACTCTCCCCATAAGACTATCCACAGCCAAGACCCAAATATTTTGGCCTTTCCTTAATCATTATTGGCTCAATAATACCTTGTGCATGCTTTCCCAAGCCCTTTCCTTCATAGCCCATCTTGAACATTAGCTTGGAACCTATGCCTCTAGTATGTTTTTCAAAAGAACCAATACAAGCATTCTCAGAAGAATTTGAAGACAAAGAGGAATGGCTTACCCCTTCTTCAAGCTGATACTTGACTAAGGCTTCTTGGGCAAAAAAGAGCTATGAATCCAACTCATGCATCCTTTTCAGGTTCATATTTGCAATATGAAGTTGCCTCTCCATTTCCTGCAATTTATTAGCAAGCAACTGCTTCTCTTCCTTCATGGAATTCAACTACTTTCTAAGCATGCTGCTCTTCCTTCCATCCTCATACATTTCTCTCACCATATCCATCATGGTGGACAATATTGCTTCATGTCTTCATCAAAGAGTCTTGTGAAGAGAGCAGAATTTGAGGACCCACTTGTAGAAGTTGTCATTATGCCAATGAACAAAAAAACTTCAACAAGATAAATAAAGAGCTTATTCAAGCAACCTTTTGCAAAAAACCTCTCGTGCTTTAGATTTCCTTGAGGTCCTTTGGGATAGAAGAATTCCTTCAGCCCTTCTCCTTCTTATTCTTCCTAGACTGACCTATCAACAGCTTCCCCTTTACCTCTACAAACTCATAAAATAGTCAGTCTGCAAACGAGCATACAATTAGCCTCTTGTTGTTCAAACACCTTTCAGACAAGCAGTCTTTGCTCTGTCAATCAAGCATTCTGTTATAACCTTCCTAAAGGTGTGGTTAATCAATCTTAAGCTGTGATACCACCTGATCTGAAAATGGGGCTCTTAGGCTTCTTGTCTAGCTTACAAGAACCTCTCCCACTTCCAAAGCTTGAATTTTCCCAAGTCTTTAATGAGTAACCAATGTGGAATTAAGCAATGCTTGAAAATATAGGCATATGCTTGTTTTTTTTCTTGTAAACATTGTAGAACTCTATGTATTAACTATTTTCAAAAGTTTTTTACATCCATATATTCTGGGTAGTCACCTACCCGAAGGAAACCAGGTGACCACCGGTTAGTGTTAAAACCATTCCAAAATTTGAATAAGTTCATGATAATCCATCTATTGTTCCTGTGTTGACTGTCTCTACTAATATCACTAAAGATCAAAACAACCATGCTTATTTCCTTCATCGAATTCAAAAGTAAGAAAACAAAACTATCTGGATCTCTAGATTAATCCTCATTAGAGGATGCTATAGGAACTGCTGCCTTTGCACTGGGGCCTGGCAGCTCACGTTTCTGTTCTAGTTTCCACTTGATCGCTGTCGGGGTCTGTTTAATTCTTCCCAAGGAGAGATTGTTCTGGTAAGTCTGTATCTGTATGGTTGCTATTTCCTTGAGAAGTTTCGCATGGACCGAGTCCTTCTCCTTCCTACTTTCCTGTTTGTTCAATACTTCTCCTTCCATGTGTTCGTGTTGGAGAGTCATGGCCCGAGCCACGACATGTTTCATGATCCAGTATTACTGTAGGGTATTTTTGAACAACGGTTGTCTTCCATTCGTTGTCCCAGGGTCCTACAACATTCCTTCCAATTCATCCATGGGTATGTCTCTGCATTTAAGGTTGTCTCTTAGATCTCACTCCCACCTCCAAATCTAGTCCCTAACTTCCTTCGGATTTCCTTCCATGTATGGGTCAATAATCGGTTTCATGTGATATCCGTCGGGCTTCCTGCCCCTTTTCTTTCCTTGGTTGTTGGTGCCTTCTTATTTCTTGACTGTCCTCTTGCTTGTCCTGGGAGCCATTCTTCTTTTAGCTTGGCCTTTATCACCTTTTCCATGTTGCTCTTTGTCCTGTTTCACGGTCTTGCCATGTTTTGTTTCGAGACCTATCACAAAATCCACACATATGTCAGTTGTATCATTTAAGTTTACATTATTTTTCACAAGTTTTCTCCCCCCTCCCCCGCTGCCTCTGGTTTCCTAGCCTCTGATTTCCCACCCTTTGATTTTTTGGCCTCTGGCTTCCCACCCTACTAAATTTGGCTTTGGCTTTGATAATTCTTTGGGTCATGGGGTAACCATGGTTACTGTGCTTTTCCCATCCCATGCAGGGATCCCACTTCTGCTTTTTTTGCCTCTTCTCACCTGAGGGCTCGCTAATGGTGTGAATTGGGTTACTGAAGCCTCCCCTTAGCTTGGTTTTCTAAATTTTACCAACCGAGTTTCTTCTGGCTGAGTTTTCTACCCTCCCCCTGGGGTGCAACTCCATCCCCCATGGGTTCTGCTTTTTCCTTTCCCCACTACCCTCCTCTAGGGCTACAGGACTACTTTCTACAGTATTTCTTTTCCCTAGTAAGTAGTATGCCAGGACCTCTATTCTAAGGTGGGGGTCGGTAGATTTTGGTTCAAACTAGCCCTTGTGCTCCTTCTACTCACCATCTCTCCTTATTGTCTCTCCGTCCAGAGCAACCGAGGACTCTTCGGAATGATTTCCTTTCAAACCTCTGAGCTTGCTATTACAATTGGAGTGATAATACCAGGTATGCTTACCATACTGCATTCCTAATCTACTGTTCAAACAATTTACACTATCAGAGTTTAAGGCTAGAGACATCACATACCCTCTTACCACGCTTCGCCTCGCTTCCACCTTCTGCTTCTTCTCGCTGCTTGCTCTTTCTTTCTCGTCACCTTTCTTCATTCTTGTGTGCATGCATATTACCTCTTTCCCCTTTTCCTTATACTTTATTCCTTTTTCATTCCTCCCCCTTGTCTTTACCACCAGTTGTCATGTTTTTTCCTTGGCACGCCTCCCTTCCCCCCTGCCTTGGGATGCTACCCTCTTGTCCTGACCACCGTCCTGCATTAACTTCTTTCCTCTCCCGGTTTCTCTTGCCATCGAATCACTAACTCTGCCCTACCACTTGTCTTTATTACACTGCCCATACTTGATTTTGCTATCTTGCCCTCTCCCCTTCCATTCCATTCCATCTCTACCCTTGTACTCTTGAGGATTGTCCTTCCTCTACCCACCTCTGTCATCCTACCGAACTCTAATCTTAACCTATCCTGCTCCACCTCTGTCCCATACTGTTGCTCCTGCATATGTCCTTTTCCCTCTCCGCTCCAATCTTTTCCGTCCGAATTCTCTAGATGCTCACTCTTAATCCTGTCTTGTTCTATCATTTGGATCAATTGCTCCATATCCTCTTTTTAGTGGAGCTCTTCTGCGCTAGCATCCAGTTGTTGATCTCCTTTCTGACATCCCCAGTTTGCTAGGCAGTATGCAGGAGCATTTCCTTTTTGTCTCACATGGGAAGGTAATATGTAGGCTAACCTTCTCACTTGTTGGCTTATTTCTTTAATTATCCATGCGGTCCACCAGCTTTGACTCAGCTTCTTTGCTGGTGCTCTGTGTTGTAATTGTTTGAGTGTGTCTATCGCGAGCTTTGAATCTCATTCTATGTGGAGTTTTTGATACCCTTCTCGAATAGATATTTCTATCCCCCTATTCAGCACATGGAATTTTGCCTCGTTATTTGATGTGTTTCCATAGTCCATCGCATATACCCATCAAGTTCTACCTTTGTCATCCTTGAAAATTCCTCTTATTCCCGCCTCCCCTGGATTCCCTTTTGTCGCTCCGTCAAAATTTAATTTTGTGAATCCCTACAACGGGTTCCTATAGTGGTCGTCTTCTCCAGTTTTTCCAGTCTAATGTTTTCTTCCCACCATGTTTATGGTTCTTATTTTGATTTGCAAGCGGTTCAGAATACTTATCCGCGTTTGGTCTGCCTTTCAGTCTTCATCGTTCCACTTCTTGAGGATTATGGTTTCTCTTATGTTCTGTACTGTTTGGCCCCATATTTCATTCTTAGCTTTTCCATCCTCCTTGAATATCAACCGATTTATTACTTTCCATATGTTCCACAGGAGGAACCCTATGGATAGATTCTAGGTTCTATTCAAGATTGCATTATGGTATGGTTTACTCCTCCATTTCTCTACAGTTGTAGTTATGCTACTTGTATCTTTGTTGCTAATCTCGAAGAGCTGTTGGTGGTTTTGCCACAGGTTATTGCTGACTCTATATGTGTTGGTCAGGTGTTCCATTGTTACTTCCTATTCCTGGCATAGGACACGGCGCGATGGACCTTGCGTCCCCTTCCTTCTCAATTGGTCCTAGGTTAAGGCTTGCCCATGGGACAGTATCCAGGTAAAAAGCGCTATCTTTGGCCAAGTTTTTATTTTCCAAATTCTATCCCATTTTTTGATTTCCATTTTGCTAGTGCTACTAGCCTTTATGTAATATCCTTTTGTTGTCGTAAACATTCCTTTGATGCATTTTCCCCATCTTATAATATACGTTCCTTCTTTGACTGCAATTTTCCTTGTCTCCATCTCCTTTCTTTAATTTGCCCACTGTTCTGTTTCTGGTGCTTCTTGCAAATCCTTTTTCATTTTCCATTTTCTCCAATATCTGTCCCTTTCAAGTAACCAGTAGTTCCTGGCTGCGTCTTCCTCCATTTGGGTGGTAAACTGATGAATGTCTTAGAGTTGAGGTTGCTGGTGGTGGGTTTCTCTCTGTTGCCATGCCTCACTCCAGAAGTTTGCTTTGTTGGCTTCCCTAATTTCCCAGAAACTATGTTCTCTTATTAGGTCTCTATTTGACCTTGCTAGGTTCCAAATTGTAGAACCTTTCCTTTCTAATTGGCTTCTCAGTTTTCCTTCAGGGGATCTTGCCATCTCATATTTCTTTTCCCACAATGTCTTCCATAGATCTTCTCCTCCTTGTATCCATCTCCACCATAGTTTTTCACCTATTACTTGGTTTAGAATATATGGATCTCGCAACCCTAATCCTCCTTTTGTTAGAGATTTGCTTAACCATTTCCATGAAAGTAGCGCCCACTTTTTGGCATATTGTCTTTGGAATATCTTGGCTGGTCATTTGGTATATTGGCATTGATTACAGGACCAAGTTCTGAATGTCTGGTTGTCCATTCTTTTTTGAATTTTCCCTATCAGACCTCCCTAGTTAGCAATTCTATTTTTCTTATCACTAAGCTGGACACCTAGATATTTGGTGGGAAACTTCCTTATTTGGAACCCCATTGTTTTAGCTAGGAATGATTGGGAAATCATTGGGGTATTAAAGAAGAATATTTCTGTTTTATCTTTATTTATCTCTGTACTTGATGCTTTTGTAAAATCTTCAAGGATTTCCAGTAATTGCTTTGCTTCCTTTAGATGGCTAGTCCATACATCATGATGTCATCAAGGAATTGTTGATGTGTAATGGTTAGTTCTTCTCCCCACAATCTAAGGCCTTTTGGCTTTCCACTACTCACTCTTGCTTTTATTAGTCTACCCAGACCATCAGCAGCTATTATGAACAAGAATGGTGAAAGAGGGTTCCCCTGTCTAAGCCCTCTGGACGGTTTAAAAGTTTCTGTAGGGGTCCCATTTAGCATTATGGACATACTTGGAGTAGTGATCATAGACATTATCCATTCTATCCATCTATCATCAAACCCGTAAGCTTTTAGGATTTTTTGGAGTTATTCCCAGCTTATCTTGTCATAAGCTTTGGCTAGGTCGAGTTTGATCATGATTCCTTTGTGTCTTGAATTCTTTAGTGTATGGATCGCCTCTTGTGCAACTATGATTCCATCCACTATCTGTCTCCCTTTCATGAACCCTGTTTGTTCCTTTGAAATCAATTTTGGAAGGATAGATTTTAATTTGTTCACCATTATGGTGGCTAGGATTTTGTAAATTACATTACATTATGCTATTGGTCTAAAACCTTGAGGTTCATTAGCCTTTTCTAGCTTCGGGATCAGTGGTAGGAAAGTTGCATTCCAAGCTGGGTGCATTCTTTTCGTACATCTTGATTCTTCCACAGCATTTACAATGTCTTGCTTCATAAAGCTCCAGGTTGCTTGGAAGAATTCTGTTGTGTATTCGTCCGGTCCTGGGGCTTTGTTCTTTGCCATTATCTTCACTATCTCTTCTACCTCTTTTTTAGTTATCACCCTTAGGAGTGCCATGTTTTGTTCTCGATTCACCCTTATGGGTATATATTGACTTATTTTTGCTATCTCCTCTTCTCTATTGCTTTGCGTCTCAGTCAAGATTCCTTTGAAGTGTTGTATCAGTAACCTCTCCGTTTCCTCTTTCTGAGTTAACTTGTTTCCTTGGTTATCTCTTAGAGAAAATATTCTATTCTGCTGTCTATGCTGTTGCATGGCTCTATGGAAGAATTTCGTATTTCTTTCCCCCTCTTTCAGCCATTGTACTCTTGACTTCTGTCTCCATAAAATTTCCTCCTGTTTTCTTCTTTCCTCCAACATGTTTAGTACCACTCCTTCTTCCTAAGCCAATTCCTCTGTTCTCCCATCTTCTATTATTTTTTGTTGTATTATTTTCATGTCTGTCTGAAGCTTTTCTTGGTCTTTTTGAATATTGCCAAATTCTTCTATGTTCCATTTCTTTATTTTGTCTTTTAGCTCCTTTAATCTTAATTGGAGGGTATGCATCATGTTCCTTTTATTTCAATCTCATTGTTCTGCCACCATTGCTCCATTTTTTCTATGAAGGTTAGGTCTCGCAACCAAAAAGCTTCAAACCTAAAGGGTCTGTTCTGATTTTGGCTATTCATGGCAATTTCTAGTTTTACGGGCCAATGGTCTGATCCTTGGCATGGAAGGATTGTCGCTTCATAGAAAATTTCTTTCCATATAAAGTGTTCTATTGCTAGAAACCTGTCGAGCTTGGATGCTATCTGCTTACTTCCTCCTCTTTGGTTGTTCCAAGTGAATTTTCCATTAATGTTATGTATATCAATCATTTTTAGAGTTGACTTTGTTTCTCTAAATCTTTCCATGTCTGGTTCTTCCCGTTGGAAATAAACCAGCTAGGGCGATGGTAGCTTATCTCTAAGAAGAGATGTGGTGGCTACATGCCTCTGAACTATTCCGAGTTGTGTTACAATGAGGCTCGAAGGCCTATTTATTGTTGAGAAACAATGGAAAACCCTTCATATTCCAAAACCTAACCCTAGAAGATGAAACGCCAAATTGTGGGCCCTGTTTTGGGTAAATTGGTACATCAATTTCCCGGGGTCGTAACTTTGGCATACGATCTCCGTTTGATGCATGTGATAGCTCGTTAGAAAGATCTATCCGAGAACTACCAGTTTGGGAAGGGAAACATTAGTCTATGGACCCATGTTGCCCCCAGATTTCCCAAAAAACGTCGTTTTGGGCCTCAAAATGGCTCCGGAAGTTCAGGACCCGAAAAAGCTGCTAAAAATAGTAAATTGTGCTACAATTTAGGAAACTGAAAAAGTTGAAAGAGACAATTGTGGGGGTCCAAATGGGATAGGTGGGTGGCCACCAACATCCACCTGGATCATGAAATGGCATTTCTATGGAGATGGGTTTGAGGGGTTATGGTAAGAGTTTCTTCTTGCCTTCAAATATTTGGCATTTGTGACAGGAGGTCACATATTTTCTGACATTTGCAAAAAGGGTGGGCCAGTAAAATCCTGACCTTAAAATATTATTAGCAGTTGTTTTCCAATATAGGTTTCCTTCACAATCTCCTGCATGAAATTCCTACATGACTTTGTCAACTTCATATTTTAATAAACAATTTAACAAAATGCCACCATTATCTTTCCAAAATAAATCATTGTCTATGATATAATATTTCATTGATTTCATTTTCAAGAATCTACCTTTAGTTCTAGATAAACCAGGAGGAGCTTGTAAATTTAGTAAAACAAATATGATATTTGTATACCAAGGTGAATCTAAAAAATCTTCACTGATCTATGGAGTCACCATCTCTTCCTAATCATCTAGAGCACCAATGAAATTTATATCTAAGGCCTGATAGTTCGATTCAACCATGATTTTAGCTAAACCTTGGCCTTTGATTAGTTTTGTGGGCTTTATTTCAATATCATATTCCAAAATAGTGGCAATCCATTTGCTTCTCCTTCCATCAGGCCCATTCTGTGTTAGAATGTCCTTTACTACTGAATTTGGAACATATGCAATAATGTGTGAGTATAAAATGTAGACTCTGAAATCCTTTATGGATTTTACTAAAGCAAGAGCTTGTTTTTCCATTATATTATACTTTAGTGTAGCATCTCTCAAATATTTGCTAAAAATGCAATAGGCTTCTCATAACCTTGATCATTCCTTTGCAACAAAATTGCTGCAATAGTGTGTTCTGAAGCAAAAGAAAAAGTTATAAAATATTTTTTTAAATCGGGACTTATGAGGATAGGTGTTTTAGTAAGGGATTCTTTGATTGCCTCAAAAGACTGCTTAGTCTCTACTGTCCACTTAAGTGTTGAATCTTTCTTTAACATGTTATTCAATTCTTTGATTAGTTCTGCGAAGTTAGAAATGAATCTTCTAAGAAAATTTATTTTTCCTAAGAATGATTGCAATTCTTTAATGTTCCTAGGGTGACTGATGTTTAGGATTGCTTCTATTCTAGCTGGATCAATTCTAATGCCCTCTTTTGAAATTATATTTCCTAAGAGTTTACCTTATTCTAGTCCAAATAATGTCTTTTTAGGATTCAAAGAAATGCCAAATTTTCTACATTTAATAAAAACTCTTCTCAAATGATCTAGATGTTCATTATCTGATTTGGAAAACAGTGTGATATCATCTAGGTAAGACTAAAAAGTCATGGATTTCTTTTGTAAAAGCTATGTCCATTTCTCTTTGGAATGTTGCTCCAACATTCATCAATCCAGAGGAAATTTTCAAATACATGAAAGTACCCCGGGGAGTGGTAAATGCAGTCTTTGTTTGATCTTCGGGTTGGACCAGGATTTGATTGTATCCAGAGAATCCATCAAGTAATGAAATTTTGGATGACCCTACTACCCTCTGGAGATTTTGGTCCATTTTAGGGAGGGGATAGTTATCCTGCAGTGATACTTTGTTCAAGTTTATGAAATCAACACAGAGTCTGATTTCTCTTGTTTTCTTTTTGGTGTTGACTAAATTAGAGACCCAATCTAAATATCTAATAGGTGTTATGATTTGTGCCTCATACATCCTTTTTACTTCTTTTTCAATCAATGGCATAAGAACTGTATTAATTCTCCTAAGCTTTTGTTTGAAGGGTTTATGATCTTCTTTGATGGGTATTTTATGTTGAATAATGCTGGTGTCATAAGACTTGAGGTCTTCATAACTCCAGGCAAAGACATCTTGAAATTATTTAAACAAACTTATGTATTTCATCTTTGCAGCTGGAGGTAATGCTTTGGATAATTTAATAAGCTTAGGTTTTTCTTCTATTCCTATGTTACATTCTTCTATGTCTGATCTTAAAGGCTCCATTTTTGGTTTTATATCTACATCATTTGAATCAAATAAATCTTCTAATGGGACTAATCCCTTAGGCAAAAAGTTATTTTTAAGGTTTAAGATCTCAGAATCATCATTGACTATTTCTTCTATTTCTACTTTTTCTAAGTTATCTATTTCTACTTTAGTGAATTTAGTGGGTTTATTTATATCTACAACATTTATATCTATCTCACTATCTATGATGTCTTTTACTGTACAATCAGTATCTGTGTTACAGTTTTGGAACTCTCCCTCAACATTCATAAAATCAGAGATTTGAGAATCTTGTGAAAAAATCTACCAATATTTCATATTATCAGGTATAACAGGCCTATGTCCTACCTCTGCAGTGTATTGGTGATTGGGCTGAAAAGGTAATCTGCAAGTGCTGGCAAAATTATCCAAACTGTGAGCTTGCATTTTCTGTTTCCTAGGAATAACAACAAAATCAATTTCAAGAAGTTCTTTATTCAGATCTAGAACAGTTTCTCTATATTGGCTAAGTCTAGGATTATTCACAGAATACTCTCCTTTAATTTGTTTTATGATTAATTCCAAGTATCCCATGATATAAGCTCTCTTGGCTCCAAGGTTTCTTACAATTTTCAATCCTAAGATCAAAGCTTCATACTCTGCCATGTTATTTGTGCATTTAAAGTTTAATCTAAAGGCATGACCTTTAGAATGATTATTTTCCATGTTGTGAATCCAAACTCCTGCACCTACTCCTAATTTGTTCACTGAACCATCAAAGTCTAGGTGCCACCTAGATTCATGAAATATATTATCACTGTGAGGTCCTTTATGTTCTTGTTTTGCAATTGTGTTATTGTATTTTCCAGTGTCTAAATTATATAAAATGGAAGAATCCATATCAAAATGTATAGAATAAATAGGATAGTTTTGTGGTTTATCTGTACTACTGGCCATGTATTTCATTAAAGTTTCTCTATAAATCTTTTTGGGCTGACCAAATACTGATATTGTGGCATAAGACATGTCTAACTATAGAGATCCCTGCAATTTTTCTCCCCATGAGCGAGATAATAGCATTCCATACTTTGGAGGGATATCAACAACTACAATATCCATGACAATGCTCTTACCTAGGTATTGAACTAGAGTGACACACAAGTATTTTATTAGGACCAGAAATTTAACTTTACTAGAATCAAAAGATCAAAGATCTTTGTATGCCCTAGTTATATCTAAATCCATTGTTTCCATGACTGCTTTAGGCATTAAATTGTGAGATGCTCCTGAATCTAACATAGCATTGTGTAAGATTTTATCATGAATATTCAAGCTAATGTAGAATGGAGGAACACCACTTTGTTCATGTTTTCCATTTACCTCAGAACCAAATATTAACTCTAGTTGGTCATCATTTAGATTGACAGAGTCTTCTCCTTCATCTATATTTAGTGTTTCAGTGATTTGGGCTTTTTAGGAATCATTTTTTATCAATTCTCTTAAAGGAACTGATATTTTCAATTTGGAAATTTCAGTTTGGATATTAAATGGAGTTTGTGTTTTTCCTAACTAAATGATTTCCTCCTTGGAAATTGAAGTTTGTGTAGTCTTTTCTTTCTTATCTTCAGGTTGTAATTCAATTTCTGTTTGGGTGTCCACTGTTTTACTATTTTCAATTTTTTGATTTGGAATAGTTTGGGAAGCAGTTGAAATCTGAAAAGCATTTGAAGCTTGAATATCAGTTGATTTTTGGACATCTTTTGAAGTTTTAAGAGCGGCTAATTTTTGAATATCAGTGGAAGTTTTAACAGCAATATCTTTAATGTCTACAATTTTTGGACTGGCTACAATCTTTGGAGTGAAAGTTTTTTGGGTTTTCCTAGAGAGAATTTGTAGCACTTTGGTTGTAGGAGCTCCCACTATTTTCTTGGTCTAAGTTTGGACAATTTTATTAGTAGGGGCTTCTGTGTTTTTCTTACTCCTAAGGTTATATTGCTTATGAACTTCATTGATGGAAAATTCAAAACCTTGTTTATAATCAAAGGACTCTCCAGATTGTAACTGTAATTGTTGTAACATGCATAATTCATGTTCTTCTTGAGTAAGAAAAATAGCATTACCATCATTTATTCCCATTAAGTTAATCTGAGTGTCTTCATCTTCTTCATTTTGGTGAGAACTTTCATCATAATTTTCTTGGAAAGGTGGTCTAATCTGTTGATCAAGTGGCCCTTCTCTAGATTTACCAGTATTGGGATTCTTCCTAAAGTTTGGATTTCTTATTTGAGGACCTTGTTGTTGATTATCCCATTGTGGTTTTCTTTCCATAATTTCTAATCTATCTACTAATTTTTCTAAACTTTTATCCAAAGTATCTATCGTAACATCTGAAGTGGATGGTTCTTCTTTAATGGTAACTCTCCTCTTATTCCTCATTCTAGCTCTTTTAGCCAACAAGTTAGCTTCTACAGTAACTACATCACTCTGCATCTGTTCTAAAGTTGGAGGGTTTCTTTCTCTCAATTGGTATGAAATATCAGTGTCAAAACCATCAAGAAATTTAATTAGTGCCAAGTCTGGTGGAGGTTTGATATTTGCAGGGATTGCATTATAAATACTGTTAAATCTAGTAGGATAGTCCTGAATGGATTCGTTGGGAGCTCTTCTAATGTTTTCATATTTAGACAATATTTCTAAAGGAATTTTCTTTCTTTCCCATCTATTGATAAACAATCTATGGAAAGCAGGTAAATCAACAGTATGACCAGCAGGTAAAGATTTAAACCATTTCTTGACATCTCCTGCTAGTGTTTGTGCAAATAATCTCATATGTACATCTTCTTCGTCAATTTCATGTAATTCAAAATAATCACTCATTTTATATACATGTTTCTATGTAGTATATTGACCAGTACCCTCAAACTGAAAGATTTTACTCTATTAGTCTTGGGGCATGGCATGTAGTTGAACTGGCAAGGTCAAAGGACCATATCTGGTATCCATGGCTTATATTCTAGCTTGGCTAGGAGGTAAAGTGGTAGTGCTTGAAGATGAACTTGAAGGGCTTAATGATGAGCTTGAAGTACTAGAAAATGTAGCAAAAGTGCTAGAATATGAACTTGAAGTATTTGGAGATGGAAATAAAACTTTGGGTTGAAGAGGAAGCTTGGGGATGAATGATTGTGTGGAATGAAGTGTAGTTGAAATAATAGATGAGGTGGTATTAAATAAATATGAATTTATAGACTCTGAAGGAATGGTAGAAGGCTTAGGAGTAGCAGCAATTAGGGCACCTAATTCAACTGACTCTTGGAAATTGGCTTCATCTATATGTCTTATCAAATTTGAGGTTAAAGCATCAAGTTTGTCAAAAGTGTCTAGAACATGTTGATCTAAATCAAGATGTATAACATTCTTCTTTGATTCAATAAATTGAATAAAATTAGGGTCTATTACAATATCATGGACTGAAGTTTTAGATTTGGTACGAAACAATGAATGCTCAAATGATAAATCAAATTGCAGATCATCTAAGTTTGATAACTCTTTAGGAAGTGAATTTGCTTTGGTTAGCTGACTAATGATTTCTTGACTTTCTACCTTATTGTTTTTTTCTCAAGATTTTGTCTGGATTATCAACAATTATAGCAGGGTTGGGATCTGGATGTGCCCTGGTATAGTGTGTTCTTTTGGAAGCTAGAATTTTATTTTATTTTATTTTTTAATGAAACATTTGACAACCCTAAAATGGCCTTAAGGTGAAAAGATGAGATTTAGGATTTCCTTTAAGGTTTATTAAACTAAGGACGCGTTCCCTAGTATGGTCGCCACTGTGTTATCACTCTAAAATTTCCCTACGGTTGTCATGTTGTGTTTAAATAAATAATAGAGGTAACCACAAACCTACTTTTGAGATCAGGATCTAGCCTTCCTAATGCTCATAGAGGGCTCTCTCTTAATGATTTAACTTTGTTGGATTAATTTATTTTAGGCTAGTTATTTAAGCTTGATTGGGTTTTGATCTGATTTGGTGGTGGAATCACTAATTTAGATGCATAAATAAATGCCTTTTTACCATTGGGCTATGAATTCCAAATGTCAAGAAACAACACTGAATCAAGTTTTAAAGATAGTGTTCACAGGGCAAGGTAGCTGAGTAAATTCAGATCTATTATGAAACCAGCTCAAGAAAAGATAGAAAATATAGATCAACGCCTTAAAATTTAGCCTCTTCGAGGGGGAAACCTCCTTTACATTACATAAATGAACAATTCTTGGATGATACAAATGAAAAGACCTCCTTTCTATATATAGGAGTCTAAGGGGGTCATAACATAATCAGAGCCTACATAACAATAATAATGTAAGGGCACAATAATAACAATAGTGGGCTTCTATGGGGCACAATAGTAACAATATGGGCACAATAGGGGCACAACAATATTAATAACGGGTACAACTACAATAGTAATGGGGTAATCACTAGTATTATGGTGACCCAACATGCCCCTCTCTTTCAAAAAAAGTGTTGTCCTCAACGCTTGAGTATTTTTGGGTGCTTCTGTATAAAATTCTCATCCTCCCATGTGGAATCTTCAGCATATAAGTTCTTCCACTTGATAAGATACTCTGAAATTGATCGATTTTGTAGCTATCGAGTTCTTGTTTTTGTGGCTGCTTCTGGTTCCAATATATTTTTTCCTTCCTCGTCAAGTTCTGGAAATATTGTTTGAACTGGTAGCTTATCGCCTATAACCTTCTTTAAACATAAAACATGGAAAAGTGGGTGCAATCGAGAAGCTGCAGGAAGCTCTAATTTGTATGCCATAGTACCAATCTTTTGCAATAGCTTGTATGGACCATAATACTTTGGTGATAATTTATTATCCTTCTTAGCTTGCTTGAGGGACATTTTCTTATATGGTTGTAGCCTTAAGAATACCCAATCACCTACA